>MJUU01024142.1:51567-80484 GCA_002080025.1 Modiolus philippinarum
GTCAGTGCCAAACTTTCCTTTTACACATTATTTTGATAAAAATTCCATGAAAATAAAGAAATATGATAAAAAATTACTTATGAATTTTCTTTTTAGTCATTACATATACACCGGTAAATGCCAAACTTTCCTTTTACACATTATTTTGTTAAAAATTCAATGAAAATGAAAAAATTTGATAAAAATTTACTTATGAATCTTCATTTTAGTCATTACATATACACCGGTCAATGCAAAACTTACCTTTTACACATTCCATGAAATTGAAAAAAAAAGTGATAAAAATTTACTAATGAATCTTTATTTTAGTCACTACATATACACTGGTCAATGTGAAACTTTCCTTTTACACATTATTTTGTTAAAAGTTCCATGAAAATGAAAAAATGTGATAAAGATTTACTTATGAATCTTTATTTTTAGTCATTACATATACACCGGGCAATGTGAAACTTTCTTTTTACACATTATTTTGTTAAAATTCCCTTAAAATGAAAAAATGTGATAAAAATTTACTTATGAATCTTCATTTTAGTCATTACATATACACCGATCAGTGCGAAACTTTCCTTTTACACATTATTTTGATAAAGATTCCATGACAATGAAAAAATGTGATAAAAATTTACTTATGAATCTTCATCCTAGTCATTACATATACAGCGGTCAGTGCCAAACTTTTCTTTTACACATTATTTTGATAAAAATTCCATGAAAATGAAAAAAACGTGATAAAAATTTACCTTTGAATCTTCATTTTAGTCATTACATAGACACCGGTCAATGCAAAACTTTCCTTTTACACATTATTTTGTTAAAAATTCCATGATATGAAAAAATATGATAAAAATTTACTTATGAATCATTTGTCATTACATATACACCGGTCAATGTGAAACTTTCCTTTTACACATTATTCTGATAAAAATTCCATGAAAATGAAAAAAATTGATAAAAATTTACTCATGAATCTTCATTCTAGTCATTACATATACACCGGTCAGTGCCAAACTTTCCTTTTACACATTATTTTGATAAAAATTCCATGAAAATGAAAAAATGTGATAAAAAATTACTTATGAATCTTCTTTTTATTTATTACATATACACCGGTCAATGTGAAACTTTCCTTTTACACATTATTTTGTTAAAAATTCCATGAAAATGAAAAAATATAATAAAACATTTCTTACGAATCTTCATTAAAGTCATTACATATATACAGGTCCGTGCGAAACTTTCCTTTTACACATTATTTTGATGAAAATTCCATGAAAATGAAAAAACTGTGATAAAAAATTACTTATGAATCTTTATTCTAATCATTACATATACACCGGTTAGTGCGAAACTTTACTTTTACACATTATTTTGCTAAAAATTCCATGAAAATGAAATGATGTAATAAAAAATTTCTCATTGCAAATCTACCAGCCAGTGCAAAACTTTTCTTATATATATAAAAATTCCATTACATGTATAGCTAAAAATGAATAATTAAAACTTAGTCATTACAGATGCACCGATCATTGAGAAGTTTTCTCTTTACACATGATTTTGTTTAAACTCGATGAAAATTGCAAATTTTGATGAATAACACCCGTCAATGCAGCAGTTCCTTTCGACCTTTATTTTATTAAAGACTCCATGAAAATGAAAAAAAAAATATGATAGGCAATTATTTATTAATAGCAAAAAGATTGATCTGTTGCGATGATGTACCGATCGTGTATACACTGAGTGAAACGAATCTATATTTCGCAAAATCTTTAACCCGAGACATCATGTGATACATGGACGAATCTGGACGCGAGTTGGACGAATAGCGATCTCGTCATCCGTCACGTTTCACGTCAATTGACTGGTTGGACGAATAACAAGTCGTCACGTTAATTAACTGATCGCTGACTGACCGCTGACTGCTTCCTGACGAACGGATGACGGGTGACTGATCGTTTTTTCTGTAAGGGCTACGTTGCACTGTACTGTAAGTAAACTGGAAATGTGTGCTTCTTCTTTGATGTATTGTATACTAAATTTCGGTAATTTTAAGAGGACGAAAAATCTCTTGAAGATTCAAAGATCAGCTGTTGTGACTGATTCAAATCTAATAGTAGATTGAAACTGCATTATATAGCCACTTTTGGTGTTTTGATCTATAACATAATTGTTCCGGGTAAAAAAACAACAGAACGGAAAAAAAATATCGAATTAATATACATGAGAAAAATCTCTTCAAATACACAGAAAACGAAAACAATGGAACAACGCTTTTATTGTTGTATTTCACATTGAAGTCACCATGATACCTAGATACATGTATACTGAACGTGCTTTCCTGAAACGCTCAATATATGCTTACTGTCACAAAAGGATAACTTTTATGTGTGCCCTGTTCGGAAAATTATTAGTAAATGAGTTTCAAAACATAAAATACAGAAGTTTTAGCCAGGAGTATATGAAAACAACACAGTATACATACTCGTTTTACGACCTGAACACTTAATAGTACTCCCGAAGATATCTGGTACAAGATGATTCCACTGGCAATAGCTCCAACAACAGAAGATATGATAGCATAAATGATTCCTAAAACAAATAACGTGAAAACCTACAGCAATACAAAGCAAGACAAAGTATCTACAAATATATGGTAATACTGAGCAACAGAACAACGCTGTAATTGTTGTTCTTCATCTTGAAGACACCATTAGGCCTTCAAACTTTGTTTTGCTAAGCGATTAAAAAGCTAGTTTTTGGTAGGAACCAAACAGTAGATCTCTAAATTTTTTATCCCATATCGTTATTAAATGAATGTTCAACGCTACTGGCCATCTTGGATAATGAACAAACCTGATACAGAGGACTATGCTAGGAATTTATTGGAAGAGGTTCGTTCCAATTTGCTTAGTATTTTGATAGGAGAAGATGTTTGATTTCTTTTATACTGATTAAATGATAAATCATTCCCCGATTGCAGTTATCTTGTATAAGGTGTGAACGTGAAAAAAAACATATTTTGTAGGGACCACTAAATCACTATTATAGTCAGGTTTGATTGTTGTTTGTTAAGCAGTGGGAGAGAAGTACTGTAAATAGATTTTCTATAGATTACAATGTTCAACCATGTTCTTCACTGATTGCCATATAGGAGCAGATGCTATCCCTTTGTTTTTTGCACCAAAAGAGTATAATTGCAAAGATTGTTTTCAATTTACTCACTTATCAAAAACTTTCTCAAAGTGTATTTTCTCATACAGTACAATGTTAACCTATGTAACGCACCGGCGGACATCTTTGATATTGTGCCGCAAATCTGAAATAAACTGTAGAGAGCACTGAATGACTTTTGTGACCAAGTTTGATTTTAGATTGGCTCAGCATCTTCAGAGATGAAGATCTTTGAAAATGTTTCCATGGGTTCAATGTAATATTTCGTAATATTTTGGTCTTTAATGCACTGAAGAGACATAAGTTGTCGAAATGGCTATATGCAGAAAATAAATTTACAGAAACATCTGTACTTTATTAGCTGTCTCTCCGATTTTCAAGTGGCAATCGAATCTAGTTTTTTTTTTTTTTTTTTTTTTTTTTTTTTTTTTTTTTTTTTTGTCCTGATATACTGAATATTGCATTAAGAATGTAACAAATTAGTAAATCATTATTAAGGGACGAGTAGCATAGTATCAGTTTTGAAACAGAAACATACACTAGCAGATATGTGATGATCTTGTTTGGCCATTTTGATCTTATCACGATCTTGACACATGCTTAACACAATTACAGAAAGTGTGAGATATTCAGTTGTATTTAAGATAATCGCTTTCAATGACGATCAAGATGTGTTCATTTCATCAAGATCATCAAGATAACTGCGTTCAAGGGAAATCAAGATGTTTTAAGTTTGTCCAGATCAAATAAGGCAAAATCGAGATCTTGTTTTATCTTAAAAACTTAACACGACTTGATTGTTCTTGAACGCAATTAACAAGTGGATCTTGTTTGATCTTAAACTATCCTAATACGTCTTGATCGTCCTTGACATCAATGATCTTTAAAACAAACTTAAAATCTTACACTCTCTGAACGAATTTGTGTTAAGCCTAACAAGATCTTGATAAGATCAAATGGTCAAACAAGATTACAACTTTGCTGCTGGTGATAAGAACTTCTTATCTTATATTTTTGGAAACTTCTAGCAATGCTTTCTTTAGCTATGAAATTTAGATGTGGCTGCTTATAAACAGTTTCACACATAGGCGCAGAGGCAATATGACGGTGGAGAAATGGTAGACAGAGACCGGGAAAAAGACGGGAGGGGCAGCAAATGGAGGAAGAAGATGGACGAGAAGAGAAAAGGGAGACAGTAGAAAAGGGAAAAGGAAAAAGACCTGGAGAAATGGTCGGGAGACACAGTGGAAAGAAGGGGAAAAGAAGTTGACACGATAAAAGAAAAAAAATGGACCGGAGAAAGGAAAAAGGCAACGATTAGACCGCCTCCGTATATATCTTATTTTAAGGTCACAAAAGATCTTATCATGTCAAGGAAAACATCAAATGTATCGGTCCGAATATTATATAGTCTAATGGGATCTGGCATTGAATCAGATTTAAGATCGGGCTATCTTTAACAAGTGGAAGAATTTTTGTCTTTTCTCGAAATGAGTGTAGCGAGACGAGAGGAAAAGACGTAGCGTTTCTGACACTAGGTGTTATATATCCTGATCTCTTACTCTGATCGAATGCAAGTTTCTTTTACGTAAAATACGACAAGAAACACCTAGAAACCTTTACCGTACGAGTAACGACATCACCATTTGTATTCACCTTACACTGTGACGTCAGATGATTTATGACGTTTAGCTATGGTAACGATTGTTGTATCATAGAAATGAACACTTTTGGTTGGCCGTTTACCCATGAGAAACGAAGTTACGTGCATCGATCTCACGTGGGTCGTTTTCCACTTTGAACCACCATTTACTGGAGGACCCGCCATCTGTTTCTTTATTTAGTAATGACTCCAATATATACGCCTCAAAATAATATCTTTCTATCTAAGGATTATGAATTACCTGCAGCTTCCAAATGTGAAGATGTGCTTATTAAATTGGTTGTTGATTCTGTATCACAAAATAAATTTGGCTTTCATGAATTATTCTTTAAAATGTATGTATTTTATTATTAAGGAAATATAATACACGGTACATTTTTGTGGTTAAAAGTATAATACTATTCTACACTCAACAATGTTGCTATCAGAAAAAACGTTAATAACCAAATATCGACTGAAGATTAAGCTTCTGCTTATGACCATATGTACTCCTTATTGCAGATCAAATCATAATATTTGAAAGACCATTAATAAAAAATTTCTAAAATCTGATAAAGTACAAGTAAAAAAAACCGGAATTATGCTTATTGACAACCCTGCACATGAAGCAGTGAGTTCCGCTCAAACTGTTGTAAGGGGCCGTCTTGAACTTAAAATGAGATATGAACATAGCTCATTACTGAAGGCCTCGTGGTGACTTCATGATGACGAACAACAATAAAAATGTTGTTCCAATGCTTTGATTTAATAATGCATTTGTAGGGATATTGTATCGTATGCATTTACTCAACATCCTTTCAATGGTAATTATTATATTCAAATATTCATTCAACATTCATTCAAAATTACTCTAACAACGAGCCTTTCATACAAAAAAATAACTCGCATACAGCTATGTATAAGCTACAACGGACATATATCAAAACACAGACAACAGGGCATTCTTCTCTTTTTTTCAAATCCATGACAGAATTGTATTTGATTAACCTGATAGCAATGATGGTCCTGAAAGTAATCATTTAAAAAAATAAAGATATCTTTTGTTTGAAAATTTTCATCTAAAAATGTATCTGCTTAAAAATAAATAACAAGAAGGTTTATAAACTTAAGACAATTATATTTTTATAAAACAAAAGGGGCCATTTTACCAATATCGCTCAAAATTTTAGAATAACAACTTTATTATGGATAAGAAATATTAAATAAATAAGAGATATCAGGTTCCTTACATTAAAGTTTGAACGTTTACCTGTAACTTCCGATGATAATTGGTTCACAGAAAACAGGTTTGCTGATTTTACTAATTAGAACAATGTTTAAGTTCATTTTTCATACAATCTAATGAACTGCTTCACTTAATTTCAACCAAATGAGAATATTTCTTCAACACAATCTCTACTTTTGATAAAAGTTTCCAGTTTTTTATGATCGGATCCTTTTTATTCTCCCGATGAATTGTCGAGGAAAAAAAATGTTTCACCCTTGTCCGTTCGTCCGCCTGAACGTCCGTTCGAAGAAGGTAAAATTCATTGTAACGACTATTTCTTATAAATAAACATTGCTGAACTTAGTCATCTTTTAAATTAATATGTCATAAATGGAACAGAGTTTGCCCAGGCAACTCCATCTATACTTTTCATGGTAGGAAGATTTTATTTTGCAGATCATTTGTAATATATTGAAGATGTGCATTTTTATGAGAAATATCATTGTAGTACTAAGGTTGTTTTTGCAATTGTCACATAGAATCTGACATATTTTGTCTGATATTTATGGAAATAAAGTCATTACCTGTTACTATGTTTTTCACGGATTGCTCACATCCCGGAAAGTCCATCCATGTTGCTTCATGCAAAAAAAAATATATGAAAATGACTTTTATGAGGAATTAATGACTTTAATGGGGAATTAATTTCCGAAATGGCCATACAGCTCATTAAATTATTGCAGTCGGGGTTATCCTTTCGTAAAATATTTTATTCATGATATTTCATCAACTTTAACGATTCCAATAATGTCCAAATTAAGTATGAATGCAAAACAACTATGAAAATAATACTATAATAGGAAATTCCATCTTACACATTAAACTTACAGAAATATATACAAAGCTGATAGTTAACTTGTAAACATTCTGTTTATAGTGAATATATTACGAAAGGGTATGGGGTAAATGGACATGAGACCATAACACATATGTTAACTCAAACTGCAAAAATAAAAAAAAATGTTAGAAATGCATAAACTATACAAATCCGAATAATCAGTAATATCAAATATGGCTAAGGAGAGGGAGTTAAACCATAGGTTTTAGAATTTACATAAATTTAGATAATAGTAAATTGTAATTGAACAAAGTGTACACGTGACATATTATCTCATGTACAAGTACATCAAATCTAAGAAAAATTAAGAGCATACATCCCTGACACGGAGAATTGTTTTACCAACTCCACACTGCATTAAAAGACAAACTCCTGTATTAAATATTTTACGAAAAGATACAGAGTAAATGAACATGAGACCATAACACATATGTAAACCCCATCTGCAATAATTTTAATGAGCTGTATGTCCATTTTTGAAATTAATTCCTTGTCATCAGCACTAGAACCGAAACATAGGAAATCAAAAATGCTTTAGTGACCATCTGTATTAAGCGACTTCCTGTCTTATGTTACTAAGTATGCTTTCATCCAAATGTAGTGATTTTCATAATTATTTTACATATATTAAGTGACCAACTGTCTTGTTTGACCGGTTTCCAATCTTCCCATGGGAGGTCAAATAAGGCAGGTTTTACTTTATTTGTATAAATGTGACAACGATGCTTTATTTGAATAACGGCCACTTGACATAAACAATTAAAATGAGATAGTGGGAATCTTTTTACGGACTCTACCCTGCAGGAGAGACAAACTCCAGTCTTAGATAAAAAATATAAAAAAGGTACGGAGTAAATGCACACGAGGCAAAGTCTGCAAAAGTACTTTGTAAAACCAAGCATTGTAACGACGTTTCAATTGTTGTTCTTCATATTGAAGTCATCATGAGGCCTCAGCAATGAGCTTTGTTCATACTTCATAGTAAGTTCAAGACGGACCCTAGTACTGGTGTGAGCGGAATTCATTGTGTATGTTGATCAAAGCTACATTCATATATTTTTCCCATGGATGCAGGATCGCCAACAAATATAAATTAAGCTGGCAATGTGATCTTCAAGTCAGTGTCATCTGTTGCCAAATTAAATCGATAAGAGTAGACGTTTAAGCTAACACGGTTAAATAACGAGTTCCCTTTTGCTGCCAGCGCGTAACGGCATTTATTTCGTTTTGAAATGCTTGAATTTTAAATTTCCAATATGCGAGATTTAGCAGGCAAGTTAGAAATCGGAGAGTTTACGAATGTAATACCTTTAGAGGACCAGTTTTTTTAAAGAGTATAATATATGACATATAACAGTTATCAATGAAGCAAGAAATAAACAATAAAGCTCACTAGCGTAATGTATGAATTAGAATCAGATATAAAGGTAATTACATTCTGACATTTAACCAAGGCAGGAATTTATTTTTTTTTCACGGCAATTAAACTAACTGGTTTAACATGCTGCTGTGAGAGAGAACAAATAGTTTTGCACTAATCCTTTCATTGAAAAGCAAAATCTTCAGGCTGGGTTTAGAGTTGAGATTTGATTGGTTGGAATGAAGTTTGCTTGCAGAGGTTTTATCTTACAGTAGGTTAATAATTGAATTCCCATTTTGATTCGTTTCTATGAAGTTTGTTTATAAACTTATTAAATTACGGGTCTTGAAAGTTGAATTTATGTTGATACGTTGCTATGAAGTTTGTTTGTAGAAGTATTATACAATTATAGCCTATTAATTAGGTCAATGCAGACATTTATTGACATGAGAAAGGTATATTGACCGAGGACGTAGTCCGATTGTCAATATACCTTTCTCATGTCAATAAATTTCTCTATTGACCGAATTTTATAGGCTATGTTAGGTTTATTTTTTTCCAAATTCTAAGATTTTTATAGAGACATACTTATTTATCTCAATTTTATATGATCTTTTCGCATCCGTATTTGCTATTATAGCCATGAAACTAAATATGCCTGATTTGTATAAGAAATAGACAAACCATTCATATTTAAGAAAATGTTATAATAAAGCAAAATCTTTATTATATATAATTAAAATACGAGGTCATTACGTTAAGTAAATTCGTCTTTTATCCCTTATTTAATGATTCTGTAAAACTGATCTATTTTTAGCAGAGGTAAATATTAAAAGTAAATTCTTAAGTGTATTGACAACTCATAGAAATATACAAGATCATGTGACCACAATTGAACAAATAACATTAGTTTAAAAATATAGGAGAATAATAATATTCAATATTAACTTACAACTGCAGTTATAAGTAACGTCAATCCATTCGGAAGTCACGTTAGTTCCATTCCTTATTATGGTCACAACAAATGAACTATTTTGAATAAAAGGCAGAATGGACAGTCGATTTTCTGTACAGTTACACAGTACTGGTAACCTTCTGAAAGTAAAATCAACATGGATATAGAAATGATAACCTAAATGAGCTATATCCTCATATATTGAATATGAGGATAGGTATAACCTATGTGGAAGCAAAGCTGAATTCACCGAAAAAACTGTTGTATACTATGCAAAAATTTTGGCCTAAAGCCTTTTCCCTTTGTCACGCAGTACTTATAAATGGACATTTGAAAGAAGGCACTGAAGGATCAAGATAAGGGGGATTCTGCCTTATGAACCCCCATTTTTATGAATAAGATCATGCAAAACTAAGGCAAAAATCGACAAAAAATACTTGAGCCCCATTGGAACCCCCTTTTTTGAAAGCATGATCAGCTAAGTGGTGGATATTACAACTTGTTTATTTTCATGTGCTTTTCATTATAAACGTTAGAACAACAACATGAAATTGTTTCGTTTAGGACATTGATTATTATGCAAAATGGGGATCTTGAACTTGCTATGAGGTATGAGTGAAGCTCATAGTTGAAGGCCTTTTGGCGGCTTCAAGATGAAGAACAACAATAAAAGCGTTGTACCATTGCTTATTACCATGTATTTGTAGAGACTTTGTCTCATTTGCATTTACTCCATATACCTTCATTGTTAATGTAAAATATGAAATGAAAGCATAAATCATAAATGTATTTAGAATTATAATGTCTTTTCCATGTAGAGCTACAACATCTTCCTAAATTTCAAGTGTATTGTACTGACGAGATGGTTTTGTTTTGTATCGATTTTTCCATGTCAATTTGAATATGAAACGGTTTCAATGGCATTGGTTTTTACATCCCTCACAGTATGTTTTTGGTCCATGAATTAAAAAAAAATCCAAATTTTACCCAACTTCAAAGCTGCACTTTTGCTTTGGTGTAACCGTTGGAAATCATTCATCTGCAGACTAGTATTGGGTTCAAGAGGACAAAAGTGAATAGATTATTATTCAATGGCTACCAAAAATATTGAAAAATAGAAGCAAAAATTGCACAACCCTTATTTTTCCTACAAATATTTCATGTATTTGTGGCTGTCAGTTTTTTTCTATATAGTAAGAGGCTTAAGTTCATAGGAAAATAAGTGAGAACCGAACCGTCAGTCAATAGAACGAACAATCCATGGACAAGGCAACATCGGAAACACTAAGAATTAAGGACACCATTAAGTACGGGATAAAAAAAAACAATGAAGACACACATACAGATGAACAACACGGACCCAATGAAAAACCATTGGTGAGATCAGGTGGATCGGTAGAGTAAGCATCTCCTGCTTCTTATAAGACACCCGCCGTGTTGAACATGTCAACTCCGGTAGTAAAGTCAAATCCGAAAGAGGAAAAACAAACTTTAGTTGTAGAGGGAAAGATCTGTTGTCATCTGGGAAACAGATATCCCGTAACGATCGACAAGATCTTGATGTCGGCCGTAAAACTTCTGTTGTGATGACTTTTAAGTTTTTGGTAACGTACCCTTGCTTAAGTAATCTATTTGTAAGCAACTGGGCTCTATCAACGAAGTTACTGTAACGACCATAAGCCCTTGAATAGCGAATGAGTTGTGAGATGTAAACTCCATATGCTGGTGCTTTTGGAATGTTGCCACAAAGAAAAGGGAAGTTGACTATTGGAAAAGTGAAGTCATCGTGTTTGTCATACGACCTAGTTTGTTATGTACCTCTGTTGTCAATTTCAAGATGAATGTCAAGGAACGAGGCCGATGTGGAAGTATCTGTAGTATCTTAATTTCAAGCTCTTTTGGATACATAAGATGAAGAAAATCACCAAAGCGAGGGTTGTTCAGTGATCAAATATCATTTAAATAACGGAAGCTGAAATTAAAGGATTGGGTCAGTTTTTTGTCTTTATTTTGCAGAACCCTTCAATAAATTCTGCCTAATAAGAGTGGAGAAACGGATCGACTAAAAGAGGTGCACAGTTTGTGCCTATTGGAATTTCGAGGGTCTGTTGAAAAACAAATCCCCCAAGCTCGAAAAATATATTGTCAATCAGAAACTCATTTTAATCACTTCTTCCTCCGTGTATTTTTTCTGTGATTCTGAGTCGTATTTCACAAAGTATGCTTGTTCTGTGCCTATGCCAATGTACTTATATCTTCGTTCACCGTTCTTACGGGAGAAACATCTATTAATTATGTCTTTCAGTCGAGATGGAAGTTGTTAATAAGGAATGATGGTATAAAGTGTGGAGAAGTCAAAAGTTTTAATGCTGTTACAATGCGATAATGATCTTGATTTTAGGATGTCAAGCACATCTTTAGAGTTTTTTTATCCACATTTTATTTACACAGCTTCTTGAAAAGCTATTATCACAGTATTTTTAAGGCCCTCTTTTACGGCTGTCAAGATAGAGATTAAAAGCTTAGATAGAGGTTTTGTGGTTTTGTGGAACATTTTGCAGATCCAGCGATGTACCGTTGTTTGTATGGGCATTTGTGTAATTTTGGTACGCAGTACAAGGTAGGGAGATCGGTGTCTTCATCTTTGGTTGAAATCCCAAAGGAAAGCAAAACAGATTTATGGTTCTGTAATATCTCCTCCTTAGACAGAGATGTACCTGTGTAGGTTGGATTGCCCTGGGTGTTACCAATACATAGTTCTTTCTTTGAACACTCGATGTAATTAAAACCAGACAGGCCGGCCCTCTATCCACTCGCACCGTATAATGAACAATTCGGATAGTATTAACGGATCGCTCATTGGCGAATCGAGAAGGGGTGTTCCTGGGTGGACCCCCTCAACCCCCAAAATTTCTGTCAAAATTGGAAAATTCTGTGCAAATTGTAGTCACACTCAATAAAAAATGGAGAAAAATTGCATTGAACAAGTCAGATATATGAGTTTTACTTGTCACAAAAAGCAATCCGACAATGGTTAATTTTCCTAACGTAAAATGTGCTAAAAACGTAATATCAAATAAAGTTTATTGTTATTGCGGTCAACAAAATATTAGGTAAAAAAAAGCAGTTGAACAGTTGAATTTGTCCATCAATGAAAACAAAACTATACGACACAGTTCATCCAAAAAAAAATATAGTATTTGAAAATTGTAAAACGTAATTAAAAAATAAAATATTTGTTTTTAGAAGATTTAGAAGTGGATATAATAAAAGAAGCTTAGAGCATTTTTAAAGCTAGTGTGCCAGACAAAAATTACATTGCTATGATACTTAACTTAATGTCTATCAGCTTTCATACTCTCGATTTCTGGATTTCCAATGTTTTGTTGTTGAAGTTTTTTTTTTATTTAGTTATTTATATATTTTTTTAGATTTTATTCTATACATTTTTGTTATCGCCGCTCTTACAATACTTAATTATTTGACAGTTGTTTCCAGATACACTGAACGTAGGGTAGGATGCCTTATGTGACATATTTTTAATGGGTAGTTTGTATCTTAATGAACGACTGTACTTTTGGGGTCCCGGCTTGATTTTGTACAGGATTTAGTTTGATGATGCCCCTCCCATCTCTTCCATACTACAGAGTAAAAAATATTCTGGCAGCTATTTATTAGTTAATATCATAGAGTATCAGGATAAGTCACATAATTGATTTATGCAGAAAATAACACATATATCTGCATCGCTCCTGAGGCACAGACCATTTGATTTTCCAGGGGAACTGGCATTTCCCCCAGCCACAAAAAATTATTTGCTAAAGGACATAGTGAGGGCCAGATTATTTACTTTTCAACCCAGGTGCTGCTCAGAATTTTTTTAAGTAAAAAACGGGGCCAGAATTTTTTTTTCTAAAAGATACCAGCCCCCTTGAAAATCTAATGGTCTCTGCCTAAATCTCAGTTTTTGGACCAAAATTTACTCACTTGCCTGCACAGGGGCTTGTAATGAGATAATTATAATAGCTTTAACTCACTAAAATAACTGGTTATTATTATTATTTAGTCACTGTGCTTGCCTATACATTTGCAAAAAAATTCATTATTCACGAATGGGTCTGTTTTGTAATGGTGAATGAATAAAGTTCCACTGAAAAATTTCCATTCTATGACAATTTGTTCATTGTTCACGACCCCAACACATTTATCAGGCCATATTACCTCCTAACGCAACCCATTCACATAACTTCAAGTCCTTTGATTTTTGTAGTTGTTGGTCCTGAAAGTACAGTTGAATTATGTCCGGCGAAGCAGACTCTTATTGTTTTGACGAATTTTCTCAATCATTTGGCATTATGGTATTTGAAGGCATAATGCCATTTTATTTGGAAATTTTTTAGTCAATTTGAGACAAAGGAGAGAGCACTATCAACGTTCTGCTTAAAGATAAGACTTCATAACTTGTGATTTGATGTCTTCAAATGAATTGTATGGATACGTTCGATGGATATAAATCCAGTCATGCACAAATGCTGGTCTTTGGATGAACGTCTACAGTAGCAACTTGTCGTCGCTCATGCCATCTTTATTTGCGAAATTGCGCTGTGAAAACAACAATTGCGAAAATACTAAATTTATTATAGCTATATATATTTTACTGACAAAACCTTCTCTGGCGTCTTGTCTATACTGTGTATGCGTTTTAACTTAGTGTATATAAACAAATATACGCAAAATTCTCGCGTAACCGATATTGACCGCTTTATCGTTGTCATGGTTGCATAATCATTCGTAATTTCTCGGTTATTATCATGACCCTTTTCGTCGCAGTGGTATTTCTTTCGTTTCGTACCAGTATTTCCCAGTAAACTGTTTTTATTCTGTTTTCTTCATTTCGATTTTACCTTCAACATATTTGAATGGCCATCAAGCAACGTATTCATATGCTTTATTTTTTACACATATTTTAGAAATCTTCTCTCAAAGATAGATTTGTCCAGTTTCGTTTTTTCCAAGAACGATAACTATCGATGCAGGGATTTTTTCCACTCATAGTCTTGGGAACGGAATTACAGTTATCAATATATATGGAAGCTTCGCTTCCTATTACAGCACAGGAACAAAAGTGGTAAACTAAAGTACGCACAACGAAATTTGCCACAGCTTAAATCACTGTAGCTATTTTGTATATATATCATTTTCTAAATTTTTGCCGCAACTCTTGGTATATTAACCGAAATAATCAAAGCTCAAATAAAACTAATTTTCATAGAAAATGTTAATTTCACTCAAATTTTGAAGAAATTGATTGATGAATGATTTAGCTAAACCAACAAACTAATGAAAAGACACCAAATGGATTGCCGATGGATTACTTATTTGCACATAGGTTGCTTGTTTGTTGTTTATTCGGGTGGCCGATGAACAAACAGAATTTAGATTTGTTTACTAATTAACATAAAAATGTTTCGGTGAATCTGAAAATAAAATTTGCAGAACCAATATCCAGTTTATTTTTATTTTATTAAAATGAATTTATTTCAGGTACAAAGTTTTTGTTGACACTTTGTCAAGTAATTACATAATTAATTTTTTGCTTCGCAATCGAGATTAACTCCCGACTCACGTGTTTTGGTAAATCGATAGACCCCAGGGCATTATAACAATAAATACAGGTGTCCAGTTAACCAGGTGTACTCCCTCTGTTTTCGACTCAAATTTTCTGTTAAAATAGCATAGAAGGGTAATGGAAAACTTTTTAACACTTTGTTGTAAGATTATGGTAATGCATGGCATGAAGCGGCAAAAAAATTAGCTTTCCATTGGTGTATGCCATGTCATCCTTTAACATTTACTTAAAAAGAAATTTGGAGAAAAGTCGCAGCAAATTTCGTTGTGGCTACTTTAAATAATGTCGTCACACAGTTTGTGATTTAAAACACACATATATAAATATATATATATAATTAAGAATAAAATCTGTGTATACATAGATACCATGAGATTTTATTTTTATTTTTAACTTACAAAACGAAAGATAACATAAAACACCTACGATGACCGGAACACTTCAATCAAATGCCACAATGCGAAGTGTACACGACAAAGACAAATAAAAACACAATTTAAGGTTTGAAATGATACTCTCAATCCATTCAAGTCAACCAAAACTTACTTTAAATTTAGTTGCTGTAGATGGCAATTTCCAAACTTTTCCGCAGATAACGCCATTAACTCAGAGTTGTTTAAAACTGACAGAGCGTAAATAACCAATATGATCTGAATAGAAAGCCAAAATCACCTCAGGACTGTGAAATTTATGCCCTCGTTACCAATATAAAAGAACTCTTTTTTTAATTTTATTAAAATGTAAAACAAACTTGAACTTATGTGAAAACAATTTGCAAATGAAAAAGGAATAAATTAATTATGGGAGGATATTTACAAAGGTTGGATGATTCACTGAATCAAAGGGGAGCAGTCGACCAATATTTAGTACCAAATAACTCGAATCAAGGGCTAACTGGCTGCACTATGTAAGGCAATAGCTAGGGGTACAAGACGATAATTCAATTTGCAGAATCTATAAGAAGTTATTTTTAGTGTAATTGAAAGTTAGTTCCTTAAAATAAATCCGATCAAAATTTAAAATTCATTTATGATGACATTAAAGATTGACCTACTGCATTTGCAAAGATAAAAAACCAGCTTAACCCACCATTTCTTTGGAAATGCCTGTACACAACATGTACCACGTCAGGACCATTGCAATTTACAATTTTCTGGTAGCATTTAACCTACTTTGGGTTATTACTTGGACTTCGACTCAATTCCTTATGGTTAATTTTTTATTACTCTCATTCATCTTAGATCGCAGAATTAGCAAAGAAAGGATATGGAGTAAATAAAGACGGGACAAAGTCTCTACATAACTATTTGTTCTGAGGATGAAGGCAATATGACTCATGATTCTTACTTTTCCACAATGTATTTTCACATTTCATACTCACAGATATGACAAATTGTGTAAAGGCTCAAATAATCCAAGAGGAAGACTAGATAATTTGTTATCGTAGAAAGATCTGTAAATTAAACCAATCTAATATAAATACAATCATTAAACAAAATATCTATATTTTTAGGAATAAAAAAGGAGGTTGTGATTCAGTGTTTCTTTAAAGCAACTTAACGTTTATCAAAATCAAAAAAAAAATGGTTATGAAAGGTGAATCTGAGGTTACAAAATACATGTACAATTAGAAATTGAACGAATGAATAAAATAGTTAAAACACATTTAAAGGTATTTTTCCATATTGTTTTCTTGGTTCGGGCTGTCCCGTTCTCATATTTACATGAAATTGTTATAGAATAGTTTATTTGATTTCTTTTTTCGAAGAAGCATTTCCCTTTTGCCATAATTTCAATATATACATATTTTGATCATTATGACAAAACTTAATTCACCTGGTGTTATTTGGAACATTTATTAATGAATAAACATTGCTCATGCTAAACAAATGCAGAGGAGTTTAGATTCCATCCAGTGTTTGAAACATTTGTATCTCATAAATTAAACCGGTAACCTATCAATTTATTTCGCTTAAACACTTCTTTTTCAGTACTCTAACACTAAAGACATTTAATTTCAACCATTTTATAACAAACAAGCGAACATCCTTTAATAGCAAAATTCCTGTTACTATAAATTTTAGTTTCCACATATGGCAAGTTCGACATCTGATATCTCTTCAGCAACATCTGGAATACCAAAAACCGAAATATGTGTTAAAACTGATTGAGAACAAAAGACAAATACGATCCAATTTAAAAGCCAAACGTAGCTTAGGAAAGATATCCTACAGGACACTACCACAATGTAAAGGATGTTATTGTGCGTTAAAAAAACTAGTTTAACACCCGAGGGTATTCACCAGCCCAGTATTCATTACTTCGGTGCTGATACGGTAGCCGATTCTATTTGGAACCTTGAAAATTGTTGAATACTAAGGAGTATATCCCTCATGCAAAGCTCTGTCCTTAGCTGATTTTGGCTTTATATTCAGATCTTGTTGGTTAATTGTTCTCTATCAGTTTTTAAACATCTTTGAGTTTATGGTCTTCAAAACGTTTAGATTTTATCTGCACTAAAGAGACATAAGTTGTCGAAATGCGTATATGAAGAAATTAAATTCACAGTAACTTCGGTATTTAGTCATTTGTTACCACTGGGTCGATGCCGCTGCTGGTGGACTGTTAGTCCCCGAGGGTATTCACCAGTCCAGTAGTCAGTACTTCGGTGCTGACCCGAAAGCCGATTCTATTTGGAACCTTACAATATCTATAGTTTTGTAAATTTTGTTGAAAACTAAGGAGTATCTCCCTCATGCTAAGCTCTGTCCTTAGCTGATTTTGGCTTTACATTTAGATCATGTTGGTTATTTGTTCTCTATCAGTTTTTTAAACATCCTTGAGTTTATGGTCTTCCAAATGTTTAGATTTTATCTGCACTGGGGAGACATAAGTTGTCGAAATGCGCATATGCAGAAATTAAATTCACAGTAACTTCGGTATTTAGTTATTTGTTACCACTCGGTCGATGCCGCTGCTAGTGGACTGTTAGTCCCCGAGGGTATTCACCAGGCCAGTAGTCAGTACTTCGGTGCTGACCCGAAAGCCTATTTGGAACCTACAATATCAAAATTTTTGTAAATTTTGTTGAAAACTAAGGAGTATCTCCCTCATGCAAAGCTTTGTCCTTAGTTGATTTTAGCTTTACAATTAGATCATGTTGGTTATTTGTTCTCTATCAGTTTTTTAAACATCTTTGAGTTTATGGTCTTCCAAACGTTTAAATTTTATCTGCACTGGGGAGACATAAGTTGTCGAAATGCGCATATGCAGAAATTAAATTTACAGAAACTTCGGTATTTAGTTATTTATTAATCTTAGATTGAAAAGTATAACATGGGATTCAAGCCATATGACTGATTGAAATTTTTGTAAATTTTGTTGAAAACTAAGGAGTATCTCCCTCATGCAAAGCTCTGTCCTTAGTTGATTTTAGCTTTACAATTAGATCATGTTGGTTATTTGTTCTCTATCAGTTTTTTAAACATCTTTTGAGTTTATGGTCTTCCAAACGTTTAGATTTTATCTGCACTGGGGAGACATAAGTTGTCGAAATGCGCATATGCAGAAATTAAATTTACAGTAACTTCGGTATTTGGTTATTTATTAATCTTAGATTGAAAAGTATAACATGGGATTCAAGCCATATGACTGATTGAAATTTCTTCATCTTCAAACAAGTGGTTTTTTTTCTTATTTTATACTTACAGATGTGATAGATTGTACAAATGTTCAAACAAACCAAGGGGAAGACTTGATAATTCGTTATCGTAGAAAGATCTGTAAATTAAACAAATCTAACTTAAAATCAATAATTAAACAAGAAAATAAAAATGGCCTTAGACATCAAAAAGGATATTGGTTGTTCAGTGTTACCTTTAATGAACTTATATCAAAATTCGAAAAATAATGGCAATGAAATGTGAATGTGCCGTTATAGAATACAGTTAGAAGTAACAAAGCATTTGTCCCCGAGGATATTCACCATCAGTTCCCGAGAGTGTTCATTTACCCTGTAGCCATTATTTCTGTGATTTCCCGAAAACCGATTTCATTTGGAAATTTGCAATATCTAAATTTGACAAAATTGTATTCAAAACTTAGGTGTATCGCCTTCTTGTATAGCTCTGTCCTCAGCTGATTTTGGCTTTTCTATTTGAATTATATTGGTAATTTGTTCTTTGTTAGCTTTTATTCATATTTTGGTATTTGGATTTCCAAATATTTTGATTTTATCTGCACCGAGGAGACATAAGTTGTCGAAATGTCCATATGTAGAAACTAACTTAACAGTAACTTCGGTACTTGTTATTTGACGGTCAAAAACATCACTTCACAGACTCCGTTACGTGACGCCTGTAACATTTTCGGCCATCAAATCTACGACTGACGCCCTTGTGTATTCAAATACTGTACTGGTATTGCTTAATTCTATGTGTATGCAGAAGCTATGGTAAAATCCAAATGATTTGTATCATACTCGGAAGAATTCTTACATGTAGGAAACCCGTATGGATTCATCAATTACCTGTATTTGTCGTTAACAAATCGTCAACTTTTATCGTATTTAAATCTAATGCATTCATTAACAGTTGATACTATCACCTAATCACTGAATTACAATCTGTAACTGGGGAAATTTTTTATGTTTTTCGCTAATTTCGTGGTTGGCACATTTTTGCAAAAAATTCCCTTCAGATAAATGTGTTACTAGGTAAGTAGAGAGCATTGAAAGAAAAAAGGGAAGGCATCTACTTACACTGTTTAAGTTTTGTGCTTGGATGGATAAGATTGATATTGATGTTTTATCTTAAAAAGATTTTATTCCGATTGTCGTAAGAGTCATTCTGTGACCTATTTAAACAACATAGCTTGAGACTTTTGTATCCCGTTAATTAAAGCTAAAAAAACACTGCATTGTCTTTCAAATGCATATTAATTAATTTTGTCTATTATTTGTAGGGTATGGCAAGCGAAATAACATTAAAGTTGATGAACTTACAGTTCAAGCAATGTGCAAATGACGCTGTATTATGACAGCTTTCAACACATAAGACGTTAGGACAAGAAGAAGCTTTGCTCGACATTTAGCTGGATCCCGCTCATATCGGTACTAGTGGTTTCTTGAACTTACTATGATGTGTGAGCAAAGCTTTTTGTTTAAGGTCTTGTGGTAACATGAAGATAGAGCGTTGTTTAATTGCTTGTTTTTACCGTGTTTTTTTTTTTTTCGAGGCTTTGTGTCATCATATCTTTTCATTGTTAATTTTACATAGTTTCTAGGATCTCGTTCATTTTATGCCTTTTCATGTAAGAAAAGATATAAAATCGTTTGCATTAGAATTTTAATTACATTACATCTTGATTACAATGCAAAAAATATTTCCTCCGCTTTCATTGCCAGTAAACTTCATTTTTTTTACCATCAAATCTACAACTGATGCCGTTGAATATTCAGATATGTATTGTAATTGATCATTTACTCATTACCATGTTTCTATTGCATACTTACAGTTCTTCAACTTTGTACAAAGAATCAAATAACCCAAGATTTAGATCATTTATTTTGTTATGGTTGAAGGTTCTGTAAATAAAACAAATTTTAAATTAGAAATTTTTCCCCGTAGAGCGGCAGTATTTTAGCAGCAGAGTAGGGTCATCGAGCTAGCCGGCTAATTAGCTGCTAGCACTCTTTGGGACCAATTTTCCAAATAACGTTTTGTCATATGCTTTTATTTTGCTAGATAGTGGTTATTGAGTTAGTAGTCTATCTATATTCGGTTTTATTGGGATGTTTATTGTACTATATGGAAACGGGATAGAGAAAGTTGAGGTTTGGGTACCCATAAACCGCTTTAACCTTACAACTGGCTTTTTCTAGTGCTGGTACCAAGTCAGGCTTTCCCAATTTCCTATAGTCATTTATGTTTGCCTCTTGTCTTCATATATGATTGTTTTTTTTTCTGGTTGCGGATTGTGGCATCAATTAAGAATTTCCGACTGAAATTATAAGGAATAATATGCGACTTCACTGTCAAAGATGAAATTAAAAGAACATTGGAATTATATTCGCATTCTTATTGAGGTATTTTTTCCTCGAAACTGACAAAAATGAACAATGTAGACTTGAATTGATGAAAAACGAGATTATTTCAAATTTCAAATTATAGATTTACTATTCTTAAGCAGTAATACCCCCCTTTCACAAGCATACGGTGTAAACGTATCTCAGCTGATATAAGCTTTCTCCTGAAACGATAACTTTAAAATACAATTATAGCCCTTTGATGAGGTCAATACATGTTTTTATCTACCTAATAAATTCAAATATCAACCGTGGACGAAGTCCGATGTTGATCTATTAATAAGGTCGATAAAAACATGTACTGGCCGAGAGGAAAAGCCAACAATTGTTTATTGTATTTGCTTTTTAAAGCTAAATTGTAATTGGTCAATGGTTTGGCATTTTGACTTATCTAAATTACATTTTATTGAACTTGAGAATTAGCTTTCTTGAAACACGTGTACAGCATAGCCAAATTTACTGTTTTTTATGCAACTTCGGTATTTTTTGTATTTTGGTAACGGTAAGCCTTTCAGGTGTACTATTGTTAACTTTTAGTTTAAAGGTTTTATTTTTAGAAATAAGTAGTCGTTCATTAATTTACAATTTAATCATATGACACCTTTTGACAAATATAATCTCTTGTATAATATCAAGATATAATAAAACAGATACTAATACTCCTGTAGGAATTATAACGCATTCTCCGTAAATCTACTGCTTGCAATCACGAGTTCTTTGTCCATTCTAATGTAATAGTCTCAAAACATATGACTGACTTGTTTATATTTGACTAAATTTTGTGACTGACTATGCTTTCATTTGTTGTCCGGTGTCAGTACGGCGCCTGTCAGCTTTTCAAACTTTTACCTTGCGTTTTATAGAAATTAACTGTTTTTATCCAAATTCTAACCACTTAGAATATACTGAGGCTTCATTCCGTGTATGGCACTCGGTAGATGTCCTTGGTACGGGTTTTGGCCTCCTATTTCGATATTTTTGGTATTGAGTACTTCTTTTTTACTACTTTTGGATTATGGCTTCAATATTATTTAATGCTAATGCTGCTGGTGAGAGGTTACTCCTTGAAACACGTATACAGCATAATGCAATTGTATGGTTTTTTATGCAATGAGGGGAATTTTTGTACTTCCAATGTATCTTTTTAGAACACTGAAGCAAATCTAATCGAAACTTATAGGGAACATGTATGTTAGATTTATCATTTTTATCACATGTTCTGTGACTCTTTAAGCGAACATTTAATTAAAATGTACTAGAACTAGAACTTTGTTCAATTACTATTATCTAAATATATGTAAATTCTAAAACCCAAGGATAAACTCCCTCCATCGTAGTTTTGTCCTTATTTATTAGCTATATTTGATTTTACTGATTATTCGGATTTCGTTTGGTTTTATGCATTTTATATCTTTTTGAAATTATGGATTTCCTTTGTTTGGGTTCTAGTGCTGCTGATGAGGAATAAATTTCCGAAATGGCCATACAGCTCATTAAAATTAATGCAGTTGCAGTTGACATATGTGTTATTGTCTAATGTTAATTTACTCCATATCCTTTCGTAAAATATTTAATACAGGAGTTTGTCTTTTATTGCAGTGTGGAGTTGGTAAAACAATTCCCCGTGGTAGAGATGTATGCTCTTTATTTTTCTTAGATATGGTGTACTTGTACATGAGATAATATCTCATGTGTACACTTTGTTCAATTACTATTATTTAAATTTATGTAAATTCTAAAACCCAAGGATAAACTCCCTCCATCGTAGTTTTGTCCTTACAGTCATTTTAGAGTTAGCGCGACAAGTCTGACTAGTAGACAAGAAAAAAGACTTCTACTTTACCGAGTATGCTAATGATGATTTATCATTAGTTTTTGTCCTTTATTTAACATCAATAGAAACTTATTTAGTAACGCTTCATATGCCACAAAACTGTCGCGTTTGGTTTACTAATCCAATCAAGCTATTGTGAATGTAATTAAAGACCATGTTATGACTAGAGGGAACATCCAAATTATTTAAGGAATATCTAAAATTTTTGAACAAGTTATACGATATGACATGGTTTGGGTATGTTTAGTAATATATATAGCATCGCTTTAACGAATTTAAATATTTATTGCACGGAAAACGAACAGCGTTTTGGGTGCAATACATATCTTAATGTGTAAGGCGGTGCTATATATGATTTGTAATATGACCAATGAAAAACGTTTTACCGACAAGAGCATGTACAGATGGATCGTTTCAGATTATAAAATAATAAGTGTTCTATTTTTCAATTATAAACGTATATTTCTCTTTATTTTATTTGTTATATTTTCAGAAATTGTAGCCACCGTGGCTGCAAAAACAAGAATTTAAAGAAATAGACTTTCGCACTGGTAGATACGTAGAGGTGCGGAGATTTGACACCCCTTATCTGGAATAAAATCTTTATGAATTCTTGCAAAATTTAGCCACAAATAAGATAAAAACTGAAAAAATGATGGACTTCTTTTTTCTGGAACTCCCTTGACCCCCTCCCACCAGTTTATGAAGTATAGACTTGCCAATGCCTACTATATCGCTTGGATAAATGGTATTTTTTAGTGTTTCCATCATAATAGAATGTGGATCCAGAAATCACACTAGAATAGTTTGAACTTACCATTAATTGAGTTTGCTATTGAAATGAATAAACTGCAATGTCGCTAACGTCGATTTATTGTACATATACCGGAAAGGGGGTTAATCTGTCGCAATAATTGAATGGTATAAAGGCACAGTCGTTTGCTTTCGGAAAAACTTGTTACAATAGTGGTCTATTGACCCTCATTTCCGGTTTTCTTTGTATTTTTTCGAGTCAGTTCTCGTCATGTAATTCGTGGAAAGGCGCGGAGCTTCAACTTTGCATTTATTTGCATAATAGCGTTGTACTGTTTCTAGCACTTCCCATTCCCATACGGTTCAATGTGTTCTGTGAAGCGAGATTTTTATATAGTGCAATAACATAAAAGCCTGTAATATAATACTCTGTTGAAGCATTGCCCTCCATTTTATCAGTAAGATCAAAGGATTCATATTACAACCCCTTTATAAACAGTAAAGCGGTTTATGAAGGGATAAAAAAATCGCATTCAATTGTATATCTTAGAACTGGTTTTTAACCAATTAAACGGCTTCATACATCGGCAAACCATTTCCTGAATTAAAAGTTAAAAAAACTAATTTTACATACAAATGCACCAACATTATGGACCGGTGTCATATAGCCATTTTTCCCCCATGCTAGTCTTTCCGGGGGAAAATTCTGGATCGATCCCAATTTTCCCCTCGGAAAAACTGGCATGATCCAATTTTTCCCCCATCAATTTTACGGGGGAAAGACTGGATCAGTCCTGTTTTTCCCCTCAATGATGACATAAGCCAGTTTTTCACCCCGACGTCATCGATAATATTCGCGACGTTCTTTTCGTCACATTTTTTTTTCTTTTCTTTTATTGAGAATAGCTGTTTGCCCTTATTTTAGGGAAATCATACTTTTAATGTTTTTTCTTATATGCACAAGTTGTAATTTTATAAAAACTATATTTCGCACAAAAATTCTATGCAAATTATAATTTGTTTTTTTTTCACTTTGTAGAAATTAGAATTTGTACAGAATTAGCTTATACAAATTATAATTTGTACAAAAATACCCCAACCTGACCTACAACTTATACAAGATTTAAGTCATTTGCCGAACTTCGTTTCAATCAATGAATTCATTGAAAACATGTGCCATTTTAATGCAATAGAGCAAATATTCACATAATTTCACTCCATATTGTTCAATGAATTTTATGTATAAAAAACATTATCATATTCCATTTCATAAAGAGTTATTATCTTTTTCCTGGATTTGAACTCTCCTATTAAACAGAGGTACAAACATTCTTCGCTTCCGGTTATCACTCTTACGTTTGGCACAACTTAAACCCTGAATACATTTTAATATTAGAAAAATTAGTGCACTGTCACAGTAAACTTGCCGTGTTGATTCATGACCGGAACTGTATTTAAATGCCGAAACCGAACAGCGGACCAATTGATTTTTTGAAAAGGCCTACAAAATATTGTTCAACTCAATGACTTACAGTTCTATGTATTGCAACTACACCGAGAAAAAGATTATGTGACAATCGTTGTCCCTCATGTTTTTATTTATTGGTGAAGATGTGCAATTATGTGCTCTTACAATTTTTTTTCGAACAGAAATAATTTTCAGCTTCTATATTAGAGATTAAAATTAAATTCAACAAAAGTAGCTACTGTTGATACGGACTGCATAGTCAATAAGCAATACTGTTGTTTAAAATAAAAGATATAGACCACGAATTGAGGTCAAGGACAAAAGTCATATGCCAGACTGACATGTGCTACCTAAAACATATTTAATATCATTGAGCTACATGTACCACTAAAGTTATTGAGAAATGGACTGAATCAGAGAAACTTGACGTGTCTGCTAGACTGTAAAATTGACGGACAGACGGCAGACGGACGCCAAGTGGTGGCAAAAGCCAGGCTAGCTAAAAACGGGTCAGACCCACGGATATTCCTCAGGATCCGCAAATTAGTTGATAGTTATCACAGAAAAAATTATATGCAGGGTTAGTCCTTAAATATTTTTTTACAACATTTCATAAAGACATATGTACAATTTTTTTTATGAAGCATGGACATGATCATTTATATTCAAATGTAGGGGGAAATTTTGGCATGGGGGAAAAACGGCAATATGTACACATATTCCAGTTTTTCCGGGGGAAAAACGGCTCTGATCCAAAATTTCCTAGGGGGAAAATTGGATCGATTCACTTTTTTCCCGAGGGGAAAAACTGGCATGGGGGAAAAATGGCAATATAACACCGGAACTCCCGCTCCGGAACTCAGGAGAAGTAACTGATGATTATGAAACAGTCCCATTTACTGAGAATATGGAGTAAAGTCGTAATGTCTCCATAAAAAGACAACATTAACCCTGAATCATGCACATTATAATTATGCATTGTATACTAGTGATTGAATTGTGCAAATCGAGGTTGATACGTCAGGAATACACGTTCTGTGATACATAGGGAATATTCATGTGTACGTTCTGAAATATAACTGTAAAACTAGTCTTATTTGCAGCATTGTCTAGAGGTATGTTACGGTAATACACACACAGTCAATAGCCCAATCAAGGCAAATCTACTTTCTACAGTATGCCTTCTGGCATTTAAAACTGTGATATATGAAAAAAATTAAACACTGCTAGACAAAGAAAGTATGGACTAAACAGTTTGATTGCCCT
This sequence comes from Modiolus philippinarum, assembly GCA_002080025.1. Taxonomy (NCBI): domain Eukaryota; kingdom Metazoa; phylum Mollusca; class Bivalvia; order Mytilida; family Modiolidae; genus Modiolus; species Modiolus philippinarum. Next base: position 77,857 of record MJUU01024142.1, read on the forward strand.
CTCTACTCTAATTACATTCACAATAGCTTGATTGGATTAGTAAACCAAACACGACAGGTTTGTGGTATATGAAGCGTTACTAAATAATTTTCTATTGATGTTAAATAAAGGACAAAAACTAATGATAAATCATCATTAGAATAGTCGGTAGAGTAGAAGTATTTTTTCTTGACTACTAGCCAGACTGGTCGCGCTAACTCTGAAATGACTGTAACTATATTTGATTTTACTGATTATTCGGATTTCGTTTGGTTTTATGCATTTTATATCTTTTTTGAAATTATAGATTTCCTTTGTTTGGGTTCTAGTGCTGCTGATGAGGAATAAATTTCCGAAATGGCCATACAGCTCATTAAAATTAATGCAGTTGGAGTTGACATATGTGTTATTGTCTCATGTTAATTTACTCCATATCATTTCGTAAAATATGCATTGAAACTAGTTTATAAAGATTGCCATTCCTGCTGGTTCTGATAAAAAGACATGACACCAGTGCAGAACATAATTTAACAATTGCATCTGATAAAAAAAAAAAACATATATCTATCACCTCCTTTGAAACAACTGAAGCAAACACAACGAAACTTTTTTGAAATGATGACTGTTAGATCATTCACAGATATAACTCATTTGAAAGTTGCTCACTAAGTGTGTCTGGTGCTGTTAACAAAGCAGGACATTGGTACCCTTCCAGAGAACCTGATGTCACTCTCAGTTTAATGGGAGTTCACAATGTGAGTGCCATGGCAATGTTTGTTTTTTTTTTTTATTTCTATGCTTTGCAGCTGTCTAACGTAATTGTTATCTGTGACCTCCCTTTGACCATGTCTTTGGAGTTCGATGTTTGTAAATCTACTTCTCTGTTTTTCGTAATTTTTCTGCCGCTGTTTGATTCCGACACAACAAATTCATTGCTGCGTTTAAAATTTTCGCCCAGGGGAGACTCATTATTTTCATAATCTGCTTTGAAACTTTTATCCCTGATTTTTAAATCATTTTCGGTCATCAGTTAAGGCATTGATTAGATGTATTCGATGATACAGGCTCAGGCTCTAAGCATGTAGTTACTAATGACTGAATACCGAAGTTACTGTAAATTTAAATTCTGCATATGCACATTTCGACAACAAAAAATCAATATGATCTAAATGTAAAGCCAAATTTAGTTAAGGACAGAGCTTTGCATGAGGATATACTCCTTAGTTTTCAACAAAATTTACAAAAATTTAGATATTGTAAGGTTTCAAATAGAATCTACTTTCGGGTCAGCACCGAAGTACTGACTACTGGGCTGGTGAATACCCTCGGGAACTGACAGTCCACCAGCAGTGGCATCGACCCAGTGGTAACAAATGACTAAATACCGAAGTTACTGTAAATTTAAATTCTGTATATGCGCATTCGACAACTTATGTCTCTTCAGTGCAGATAAAATCTAAACGTTTGGAAAACCGTAAACTAAAAGATTAAGTCTAATTAAGTTTATGAAATTTATGAACACTCTTTAATCAAATCGTTCTTGAGATAAATAGCTAAATAAAAAGTTAATGTAAATTTTATTGTTTTACGTTTCCAATTGGACAACTTATATCTTTTCAGTATAGATTAATTCAAAAGTTTGGACGAACATAAATCAGAAGATGTAGAAAAAAGCTGACGTGTAATAAATTAGCGAGCGATATTAATGAAAATCAAAAATAAGCTAAGCACAGACTTTTGTTTGAGTAAATTTCCTAAGTAAAATGTTAGTGTTAAACAAATTTTCCTAAGAGTGTGATATTGTAAGTATGAAATTCTAATCGATTTTCAGACAAGTGCCAAATTACTTTTCACTAAGTCTTTAAATACTATCGGGGAAAAATAGTCCACTAGTATGTATCCTTATTGTCTCCTAGAATACATATCCTCAAAATGCTACAAATGTGTTTTGAATTAGAAATCACAGGATTGCGATTACATTCTTTTTATAATACTTTCTGTTGGAATAAGTGTGATGGTTAACAAATTTAGCCCTATCTTTACATAGAACAAAACATGAATATGTCGTTTTAAAATTTAGTCTCCTGAACCATCTTAGCGAATTATTCAAAATCGTTTTAACTGCACAAATAGAACAGTTTAAATAGCGAGAACCTGAAATGTTTATTTCAACCCAGGTTACGATATAACTTTACCAAAGAAATAAACACTATGCATTTCAAGAAATTTTTAAAAGCTGCGTTTCTCAAATTTACCACTTAAACCATGTTTCGAACAATTCGGTATGGATGGAGTAGTATTGTGCGCCATTTGACAGTAGATTTTACTGAAAACCTGTGCTTATGGTCGCCTTTTATTCAATATGCAAATATAAAAATATTTAAATTCACCACCTCGTGGTGAATTTAAAAAAGAAGAGTGAAATGCACTGTTCTACCATGTATTTGTAGAGACGTTGTCTCATGTACTCCATATCCTTTCACTAAATACTTACAAACCGTTTAAATTCTTCAAAGAATCAAATAATCCAATCGGTAGGCGGAGTAACTCGTTCCTGTGTAGATATCTATAAGCAAGGAAAACAAAGAATTAAGTAATACAACGTGAAGACGGAGTAACTCGTTCCTGTGTAGATATCTATAAGCAAGG
>MJUU01024142.1:86940-101452 GCA_002080025.1 Modiolus philippinarum
GTAGTCTCTTGTGATTTCATGTTTATGTCCGTATATTTAGTTCTTTCAGTTTCATTTTTCACAGTTGACTCAGTCCTGTTGCCAACTGAATTTTACTGTTGTTACGATTGGTTTTTGATTTATCACATTGGCTATAGGGGGAAGGCTTTGGCCCAATAAAACTAGTTTAACCCCGCCGCAGCAGTTTTGCGCCTGTCCTAAGTCAGGAAATTTATTAAGGATTTGTGTATCTTGTCTTTTTTCTAGTTAGTTTACTTTATGTCTTTAGGAGTCTAGGATGATTTTTATTTCGCTGAACTTGATTACTCTTTATTCAGGGGCCGACTCCGATCTGCCGTTAGGTGTGGGATTTTCTCACCGTTCGTTGAAGATCTTATAGTGGCTTTGAGTTGTTATTACTCCCCTTGGGGTCGTTGTCTGTTTGACACATTCCCCGTCTCCCTTCTTCTTTCTATAACATATAAAACGGGAGTAATAAAAAAATTACCAAACAGGTATGAAGAAGAAATGAAATGGGGTAAATATCAAGGAGACAACATCCCATATTCAGGTTAATACGACCCAAAAACAAAGCATCTAGGGGTCACCGTGCGGTCTTAAACACAGTGAGGAACCTCACGTCATACAGCGAGCCCTAAATGGCCCTAAAAGGGTAAAAAAATGAATAAATAAATGTAAACAAACCACATCTAATAACCCGAATATCAAGAAACTTAAATTTCATAAGAAGACAAGGACAAGCCAATAACAAACATATTCCTGACTTGGGACAGGCGCAAATATTGCGGTGGGATTAAGCTCCTTTTTTTGGATCCAAACCCTCCCCCTATGTAAGGTGAATGGCTAGAAAAAAAATACACAAAAAACACTCACAGTAAAAATCAAACTAGAAATAAGTCCAACTTATCAAGACGAGTACCTTTACAATGAAGTGCATAAAACATGAAGACAATACCCAAGGGTACTGCAATGACAAATGCTCGGAACAGAGTTTTCAAGAGCCAAAATCAAAGCGGTAAAGAGACAAAACAGGGGGAAAGTTTCGGAAAAACTGTCGAACGCAATGGTCAGCAGACTAAGTACAGACATTTCTTAAGAAGTGGTTTGTTAGACAGGTTTTATGGCGCGCCAAAATCTCCAATTTCATTGTGGTAGTGTCTGATAGCATGTCGATGGAATTGGCTAAAGGCCATAGACAAAAGAAGAAATAATAATTTCAGTTTTGAAAATAATTCTTCAATCACAGCTCGGACCGAACCTTCAAAATATTCTTCTTTGTTTTAAAAAGTATTTGTAAATACATTTGTACTTACAGATATTCCAGATTTCCCAAAGAATCAAATAATCCAAGTGGAGCATAATTAATTCTGTTCGTCTCTAGATATCTATCAATGAAACAAGCTGAGCGTACAATAAACATTCGATTATCATACATTGTTCAAGAAAATAGTTCAAGAAATAAAATAATCGATGAGAAATTTTTCTGAAGAATATTCTTTTTTGTTGATGATAGAATATAATAACAGTACTATTTCAATATGCTTTGGTGAATTATAAAAATAGAATAAGACAATTAAAATACATGTACATATCACAATAGAAAAAATTATTTTGAAAGCACTTGTATTGATTGACATAGTAATATCATATCAAGAACTATTTGTGATTTTCAATGTTTCGTTCTTGATCTTTCGTGGTGCTAAGAATGCTTTGCGGAAGGCTGCTATGGTAAGTCGTTTGTTTTGACTATTACAGACTATTGATAAAATAAGGAAGTTGCTGTTAATTTATTTTCTGCATTTGCGCATTTTGACAACTTATGTCTCATCAGTGCTCATCAATCCAAAAAAATGTACAAGTCCATTAACCGAAAAACGTGCAAAAAGCTGATAGAGAGAACAAATAACAAAAAGAATCCAAAATTCAGCTAGGGACAGAGCTATGCATGAGGGAGATACTCCTTAGTTTTAAATAACATTTTGTAAAATTTTGATATTGCAGTGCAAGTTTCAACCACTTGGAAACGATTTACCTTTGAGATCGATCAATAAGAATTGGCATTACTGTTTGATATCTAATTTCGTGCTGAATCATAACATGACTTTTTATTAGAATCATGTAAATTGTTCACTCTGTTTTATCACTTTATTTAAGTAAATGTTACAGCATACAGCATACAGCATAAAGCATCTTCCCAATTAAATGTGACAACTTAGTCACTTTTTCCATGAATAATTGGAAGAGTAACCTAACACTAATTGTATGATTATATCTAATATAATTTGCTTAATATCACAATAAATGTACACCTTTTGACATGCACTTCAACAATACAGAGACAAGTACTTGTACAAAACAGGAAACACAAGGTGTTTAAGTTTAAGTCTTTAACTCATTTTAAAACACAAAGTATTATGACGTAGATTGGAGTTTATATGGTGAATGAAGGATATGGAGTAAATGTACATGAGACAAAGTCTCTACAAAAAATAGTAAAACAAGCTAAGGAACATCGCTGTTATTGTTGTTCATCATCTTCAACTATATAAATATTAACGGAAATTCATTCAATATTATATGTATTTTCTTTATTAATATGTGAATCATAATTGATAATATTTTTGTTCGTTTCGGTGGTACAGTCTATCGGCAAAAATAGGTATTCCTATGGGTACCAACTGTGCACTCTCATAGCAGATTTATTTCGCTATTGCTGCGAGTCACAATTCATGGCAAAAATTTAAAAAAAGACCCTTCTAAACAGCATTTAGTGGATAAATCTAACGATGCATATAGATATTTGGACGATATTTTGGCTTTAAATAATCCTGAATTTTCTAAATTTACAGATGAAATTTATCATGCAGAACTTACTATAAATAAATCCAATAGCAGCAGTGATTATACTCCTTTTCTTGATCTTGATATATCAATAAATCAAGGAAAGTTAGACACTAAGGTTTATGATAAAATGGATTTCTCCTTTCCTATAGTCAATTTTCCCAATCTCGACGGCGATGTTCTGTTAGCCCCTTCTTACGGGGTCTATATTTCACAACTTGTTCGATATGCACGAGTATGTAGTGATGTTTCTGAAAACTTCTGCATCAAGGGTTTAGATATCATTAATTGATAAAAACATTCTCTAAATTTTATTATAGATACATTGACTAATTAAGAAAATTTGGTTCTACATGCAGGGCACTTATACAGGGCATTTCAAATCCAAACTTCTATGGCAATATCATTTACAAAACGCATAAATTCGAAAATTGTCCTTCCAAACTTATTAATCCGTTGAACAAACTTATTCATAAAGGATATAAATGCAGCATTTTTGTTAAATCTTTACATCTGGTTTTTTTGGCAAAAATATTGATCATCTCCTAAATGCTTTACACCATAACTAAATTTAAACAATTTTTCATATTGGCAGTATTTAGCATTGCACAATATCATGTTCTTCTTTCATAATTGATGATGATACCAAATCTATTTAGAAGTATTTCAATGGAAGTNGTCCTTAGCTAGCTGTCAGTAACTGCGAGCATTTGTCCGGACAGTACCTTTGTGTATTGTCTTCATGTTTTATGCACTTCATTGTAAGGGTACTCGTCTTGATAAGATGGACTTTTTTCTAGTTTGATTTTAACTGCGAGTCTTTTTGTGTATTTATTTTTTAGCCATTCAACACACAAAGGGGGAGGGTTTGGATCCAATAAAACGAGTTTAACCCCACCGCAATTTTTGCGCCTGTCCCAAGCCAGGAATATGTTTGTGATTGTCTTGTCCTTGTCTTCTTATAAATTTTTAGTGTCCTGATATTTGGGTTATTGGATGTGGTTTGTTTCCATTGATTTATTCACTTTTCTACCTTTTTGGGGGCCATTTAGGGCTTGCTATATGGTGTGAGATTCCTCACTGTGTTGAAGACCGCACGGTGACCCCTAGATGATTTGTTTTTGGTCGTATTAACCTGGATATGAAATGTTGTCTCCTTGACATTTACCCCATTTCCTTTCTTTTTCATATATTATTCGTTTACATTTTCTGAATTCGTCCTTGATCAATCCTCATTGCAAACTTTAAATACTCATTTTATGCCCATCTTGTACATACATTAAAAAGTCTACATAAACAAATATCCACGAAAATCAAAATTTAAATGCAATGTTACAGAAACACTAAAACTATCCGATTTTCGCCAGTACATACATCAAACATCATTGTTCATATCATAATATCCTTTATATACTCAACAAAAAAAGTTAAGGATCAAGGCTTTTCATTTCCATTACAATTTTTTAACGAAAAAAAATGGAGTTAATGGACATGAGATCATAACACATATGTTAACTCCAACTGCAATAATTTTAATGGGCTGTATGACCATTTCTGAGATTAATTCCTCATCAGTTATATAAAGTTTTAAAACACAGTTTGTTTTGACCTTCTCATACAAGAGCGAATCAGTCGGGGATCTTGGTGTCTGATGTTTTCGAGATAATCAGGCTAGAAACTTGAAAAAAAGTCTATGGGTTCAACCTTCCACGAAGTCTTCCACCTTTGCCTCCTCGGAAAACACTAATTTCTGAAATTTGCATTTTTACTTAAAAAATGTATCCGCCTTAAAGACAATTCAAACTTTTGTCAGGAACCGATGCAATGAAGCCTTTTCTTCCACAAATTCTGTGTCTTGATAATGCAAACGGCGCTGTTGAGTCAAAATGTTTAATCTAAGCATCATACCCCTCCAAATTTAGAAAATGACAAAAACAAAAGTGGAAATTCTTCTATGGTACAAAATGGGTACCCTTATGATAATACTCATTTCTTTGCCACTTTTCAACATTTTTGTGAATCGAAGTCTGTAAGCAGTCAAAAGGACTCGATAAAAATGTCAAAATCACGATTTTTTGCAAAAAACATGATTTTCTGACTCAAAAAATGAGAAATTTTTAAAGTTGAAAATTGCGGAAAATGTTGATAATGGTAAGAGTATACTCTGCGAAAATTTCAGGTTTTTCGGAACAGTGGTTATATCCATGCTTCAAGACAAAAATTAAAATACATGAATCAAAATGAATACGATCCTTAACTTTTTTGTCCAGTATAGTTTCCTACGAAATGTTTACTTACAGAATTTTCAAATTTTTCAAAGAATCAAATACTCCCAGAGGGACATCTGTCAATCTGTTCTTCTCTAGACATCTATTAATGAAACGAAATGCATTTTAAATCAGTATTGCTATGTTAACTATGGAAACAATCCGAAAATGTTATTGATGAGAACATTAAAATTTATTCTCGAAGAAAATGCTTGTATTTTAGTTAACTTGTCCCTTCATGTTTGAAAAAGCAATTTCGGACACTTTTCTATTCTTCCAAATGACCTCAATCATATAAGATTCACTATTTCTTCTCAAACCCAATACCACAGAAGCAAGACACATGCAAAACGCAATTTATTATGTATTTGCAAATGGCTTCAAGTCTTTACTGAAAACATGACACCAACTCGAAAACTTAGTAAAGTTAAAGTAGATCGAACCTAATAAAAATATCAGATAGATATTTTTTTCATTTTGCGATATTTTGAAGGTCTTAGCCATTAGTTCAAAAAATAAAATAAAAATGGTATGTCACGTATCATCTTTTCCTGTTAGCAGCTTTGAAAATCAGGCCAAATTCAGTATTTTGCAACAATATTTACAAAGAATATATAGGGTAATGTAAGAACTTGCTTATTATATAGCTTTTATAGGAAATAAATATCAGATAGATTTTTTTTAGAGATATATACTTCATCTTTATGTTGAGCTGAAAATAACGACATGTCAAGGTTTGATTAAAAGATATATTTTATATACTTAACGAAAAAGACAATAATTACGGGAAAAGGGAGCTAATTCCCGGGACAGTATTTCGATCTCAGAATGAAAAGGCCAAAGATGGAATATTCCGGCTTAAAAATCAAGTCAATTCCGCATCCGACTCGTGTTTCGCAAATCGAATGCGCCGTGTATTGATGTCGATCTACCTTAAGCAGTTAATTGTCGTTTTAAGCACCTACTTTATACTCCGTTAAATATTTGTGAATTTTGTCTCATAATTGTGTTGATTATTGTTTCGTCTAACTTACTTTTCTTCAAGACTAATTTTCAATATGTTTTGCAAATATTTAAATTGTGCATTAAAACAGAGTTGTATCGGTTTGATCGTGAAATAATTATTGAGCCTTTTCTTGGCTGCTTTTTCCGTTTCTGTTTGCCTAATGTGTTCTTTGACATTATTACTATTCTGTAAGGTGGCTCATTCATCACTTTTTGAATTTGTGTCGTATTTTTGAACTCCTCTGATTTTCTGCAGTTCAATTGTTTAAGAATTTTGCACACGTACCCCTACTTTTTATTTCATGAATATAGGTGAATTGACATACCTTACAAGTTTTCATAAAATCTTTGAAATAACGTTTAGACATGAAAATAGTCCTAAGGTTAAACAAGATGAAAATTGGGAGAAATTCATTTCCCGCATATTTTTAATGGCTTGTATATTAGTAAAAAGCATATACATTTAAATACATTTCTTAGTAAAAGAATATACATTTAAGTACATTTCTTTTTACCATTTCTGTTAGTCTACAGTGCTTAATAAGATCACGTGAGCATATACAGACACACCAAGTCAATTAAAATAGATTTTAAAAAATCCTTGATATAAGGGGTGAGCCTCCTTAATATGTTATTAATATTTAAATTGTTCCTATTTGCCATTTCTGTAAGTCTACAGTGCTTAATCAATTAAAATAGGTTTAAAAAATCCTTGATATAAACAACATCTGGAGTGAGCCTCCTTAATATGTTATTCATATTTAAATTGTTCTTATTTGCTTAGCCTTTCAAAGAAAAGAGCAATTCAATGTGGAGCGTGCTTGTGTATAAGGCGAGCTTGTATAGTGTACTTCCTAGATAAATTTCCAATTGAATAAACAAGCAACTACCAAAGATCAATCATCGAGAATGCATGGCAATATACAGATCAGATACAAGAATACAATTAAAGTCCTTCAGGAGTAAATCTAAATTTCTTACACTTACATCTCTGACATAAGCGACCGTATTGACTCAGTGTATGAAATTTCCGCCAACTTACATATTAATTAACACTGTTAGAACTAAACACTTTTAAAAAAAAATGTTTACTTACATATTTTCCAACGTGACCAGAGAATCAAATGATCCAATAGGTATACGAGTCATCATGTTGTCGTTTAGAACTCTATGAATGGAACAATGTCAATAAATAATTAAATGAGGATACAAAATGCATACCATGTGAATTTTATTTTCTTGTCGTTTAGAACTCTATGGATAAAATAATGCCAATGAACGATTCAATGTTTAAACTAATTTGCATTTCATATGGATGTTATCCTGTTCTCGTATAGAATTCTATGAGAGAAATAGAGACAATTACTGGTTTAATGTGGAAAATAATTTGTATATCATATGAATGCAGTTTTTACATTAAAAAGACAGACAAAACAAATGATGTCTTGACTACATTAACGTAGTTTCATCATAATCACTAAAAAACATTTTTAGTTAAACCATGAAAGTGTATCGAGTAAATGAACATTTGATGTTTTGTTTTTTGTTTTTGGTCGTTTTAACCTTGATATGGGATGTTGTCTCCTTGACATTTACCCCATTTCCTTTCTTTTTCATATTCGACAAATTCTCTACGCATACATTGAATAACCAAGCAAAGGACAACGCTTTTATTGTTGTTCATTATCTTGAAGTCGCCATGAGACCTTTTAACCAGGCAAAAGAATAACGCTTTTATTGTTATTCATTATCTTGGAGTTACCATGAGGCCTGTATTTCTAAGGATATATGTAATGTATGCTCAAGCCTTCATATAATTAAAAATTAAAAGAGAAACAAGTCGTGTCATTAATTAATTAATTAATTAATTGTATTTGCTTTTGAAAATGGTCGGTCATATGAAAGTTTAGTCTGTACCTCATAAAATTCTTAATTTATGTTTTCTAAAATATATTATGAAATTAAAACATCAATTTTACTCTTATTAATTTTCTATCAAATTTCTATAAAAGACCGCCTTACTGACTGAAAACAGATATCGTATGTCCGTTTTGTCAACATTGTAGTGATTATAATGGTCATAAAAATTCCCTTAAGGGAGTACGAGTGTCAGAAATTTTATAATTGGAATTAAAATTCTGACCTTTTGTTTTGAAGAGCACTACTGATGAAACAACTTGAAAAAAAAATTTGAAAATCCATGTACGAATTTTTGAGACGTAAAAATTTTGGCGGGAAACAGATCTCTCTAGATTTTTCCTTCAATTTACATAAGATGTTTATAGGCCTTTAAATATATGAAATTATAATTTGAAGTTGATTAAATTTTATATACAGTCTATTTTATGTATTGTAAAGTGACTTATGACCAAGAAAATGTGATCTATGTGTAAAAAATTTCGGACTGTTTGAATGGATAAAAGCCGAGGATATAGAATGCTTCTGAAATCTGAGGCTCGTACTCCCTTAAGTACAAGTATGCAATTGTCGTCGTTGAATTATGACTTTTCTACAACGAATGGGACGTTAAGGAAAACAATTGCAAAATCTAAAATTCTCAAATATTTTCTTTCAAAACATTTCATTTTTCAATGATCTATACCACGTTTCCACATGCTTAACTTAAATCACATATCAAGGAGATCATTCAAAAAGCCTAAGCCAATTAAAAAATGTTGTACTGTAAAAAGACTATTTTCGCGATGTTTAAATTTCGTAATTTTTATTCCTAAACCTATCAGCGAGATTTTGTTTCCGCGATTTCGACATACATTACATAACGTTTGCAGTAAAAACAAATTTGAATGAAGGGAGTTATTTTGCGAAAATTTCCCTTTGTACATTATAAGATTACAAATCCACATTTTTGTCATAAAACCAATGTCAAAGGGAAAGTATACTACGCTAAAAAAAATTGTGCAGTAAGCTTGTTTTTCTTATTAATAATATATTTGTCACGTTTTGAGCTGTTATCTATCAACAGCCAGTTGGTATACTAATGGGTACGAATTGCGCTCCTCTGTCGTAGACTTTTTTATTATTTGGATTTAGATCGAATTTCTGTAGAAGATCGATAAAGGTCAAATATAAAAGATACTAGATCCTTCAATATCACTTATTGATACATTGATGATGTTCTTTCTATTAATTACGCATCGATATATGCTCTAGAAAATATAAAATACAAATGGCAGAAACCACTAGATGACAGTTTACTTGTTATGCAAGGGTCAGCACTGATTAAACTGACTTTCTCATTAGACATTTTATCTTCGTGACTGCCTTATTCATTAAGGCGTAAAAAATTGATAATCAAAAATATTCTTCAGTAAACATCAGTCTCTTAAGAAAAATTTGAAGTTTCGGTCCAAACCCATATTCAAGATTCTTTTTTTTTTTTACTTAATACTGGGATGATATTTTCTTTTAACTGTCTATGACGTTTGCAATTGATGTCGAGTTGCAACTGGACACTACCCCTATGAAAGGTGGTTTGGTGCGTCATAAAACCGGTTTAAACGTCCCTTTCTTCTGTAATAAATGTACCAAGCCAAGACCATATGGTTCGACAATTTGTCCGGTGCTTTTCAAGCGGCTGTATATATTTGCCTGTTGGACTTTGGCTCTTGACAATTCTGTCTGATAATTTTTTCATAAACCTCACTGACAGAATATATGAACATTTAATATGAAAATATGGCGCGACCCTCAAACATATTATTACAAATAGCACTTCCCAATATTGTTTCTACGAGAATATTGTTAAAAATGCTAGAAACCGATTCAAAAATATCCAGTTAAACTTTTTGTCGTAAATTAAATTCTTTACTTATTAGTCGATATCAATAGGATATTTTGCTTGAATCCGTTAAATTGGATTTGGAATCCAATGACCAATCCAATACACATATACTCGTCGCTTACTGATATTGCTGATGTCAATATAAATACACTGTGACTCTCTCCTAAAATCTATTGGAATTTTTGAGTTGAATTTTCATCCGCAGTGGGACAGTGTTTCACCAGTAGACTACGCTCCTTGAACTAGGCGACAGTTTGCTGCGAGCATTCCTTGACTTATCTTTCTAAAATACGTTTTGATTCATTCTCTCTTTTTCTAGATAGTGGTATTGCAGTTAGTAGTCTATCTGCTTTGGTCATTCTGTATGCTTATTACACTATATGGAAACAGGATAGTGAAAGGGGAAGCTTTGGACACGACAAAGCAATGTAAACATGCCACTAGCTTTTGTTAGTGCCGGTACCAAGTCCGGCTATCCTGAGTTATTATCGTTGTTTTCGTTTCTCAATATCTTTCATTTGTGTTTTTCTAATGTCGTGCATTATTGACTGTGGGCTGCGATCGTATTTGTCAGCCATTGTGGGTGTTTATTGTTATCTATCCTTTTCTTAACATTGTACCTGAGACTTGAATCAAGTGTGTTGTCATTCTTTGACGTATCCGCAGCGAAATTGCACATATTATCTGAATTAAATAATAGTTTGTTTTTTTTTAATTCAAAATTTTAGAAAATTGGTCAAAAATATTGTTGATGCCATCATATATTTTCTTCTTAAACTTTTTTGTTTTTTCTTCTTTTATTAATTTTTGTTTCTGATTCTCTAGCAACCATTTTGATAATAATTATGGTGTTCAGTTGGTACAAGTGTGATTTATTTGTGTTAACAATCCCACATCCATGACCAGAAAATATCTTGCATTGCTCGGATTTAGCAGAAAATTCTTCTCAAACCGGTGTTCGGGGCCGTCTTGAACTTATTATGATTTATGAGCAAAGCTCATTGTTGAAGGTCTTATGGTGACTGCAATATCAAAAACAACAATAAATGTGTTTGTTCTACAATGCTAACATGTTTTTGTAAAGACTTTTTCATTTGCACTTACACCCTATAATTTCCTTATTTGTTTATGTTAAGAATTTTTTTAAGGTTTTAACTTACAACACATATAAATGAAGCAAATATTCAAACAATCCACGGCCAATACTTGTAATCTTGTTGTCATTACAAAATCTAAAAAAAAAAACAATGTAAATCATTTTACAGGAAAAAAATCAATCAATGAACTTTCAATACAATATTTTACCTTGATTTGTGAAAATATAACATGCCTGAAATGTCAAATCTGACGCCGTCAATCTGCATGATTTATGAATGTAACAACGGCAGTAAAATACCGAAGGAAAAAAAGGAGTGAAATTCACAAAAATCGAAGTACACAGACAGGGCAAAAGCGAGAACATAGAAAACAATGACGCTAGAAACAAAAACAACGACGTAAGACAGACACAAAGCACAGAAACAGAAATCACAACATTCAGAACAAAGGCACTCACAGTGTGAACTCCAGTGAAACTGAGAGTGACATCAGGTGCTCCGGAAGGGTAAGCATGTCCTGCTCTGCTAACAGCACCCGTCACACTGTGAGTGATTCAATCCGGGAAAATGTCAAAGGGGGTAGTCAAATCCGGGAAGACGTGAATCTAGCTGAAAATGTCCAATTTCATTTGGGATACTGACACGTCATATCTTTCAATGATGCTATGGTGACGGCCATAGAACTTCTTGAGGGATGAAATTAGCAAAGGTTAAACAAATACCTGACTAAGCAGCTTTTGCGACAGTGTTTTTGCTCTGTTAAAAAAATCACTGTAAAAACTACATGCTTGACAGTTACGAATCAACTGTGAAATGTACACTCCATAGGCTCGAAAGGTAGGTATATTGCTGCTAAGATAGGGAAAGTTCACAATGGGGAAGTTAAAATCATCACGCTTGTCATATAGCTTAGATTTTAAACGTCCATCTTCGTCAATATACAATAAAAGATCTAGGTACGAAGCTGAAGTAGGTGTTTTAGTTGTTTCTTTAATTTCAAGCTCATTTGGATAGATCTGATGTAAATACTCCTTAAATTTAGGATGTCGTCCATGTAGCGGAAGCTTAAATTAAAGGACTGGGCTAAATGTTTTTGTTTTCTCTGAACTGAATAAGCCCTTGTAAAAACTTGGCTTCGTACGAGTAAAGGAAAAGGTCAGCTAAGAGCGCCGCACAGTTTGTTCCCATAGGAATCCTGACTGTCTGTTGGAAAACACGACCTTCAAATTCGTGTGAAACAACGGCAGTAGAATACCGAAGGAACAAAGGGGTGAAATTCACAAAAATCGAAGTCCAAAAACAGGGCAAAAACGAGAACACAGAAAACAATGACGTTAGACAGAAAAACAATGACGCCAGACAGACACAAAGCACAGTACCAGAAACCACAACATTCAGAACAAAGGCACTCACAGTGTGAACTCCAGTGAAACTGAGAGTGACATCAGGTGCTCCGGAAGGGTAAGCATGTCCTGCTCTGTTAACAGCACCCGTCACACTGTGAGTGATTCAATCCGGGAAAATGTCAAAGTCGGTAGTCAAATCCGGGAAGACGTGAATCTAGCTGAAAATATCCACTTTCATTTGGGATACTGACACGTCATATCTTTCAATGATGCTATGGTGACGGCCATAGAATTTCTTGAGGGATGAAATTAACAAAGGTTGAACAAATCCCTGACTAAGCAGCTTTTGGGACAGTGTTTTTGCTCTGTTCAAAAAATCACTGTACAAACTACAAGCTCGACAGTAACGAATCAACTGTGAAATGTAAATAGAATTAATGTGTAGAATGTGTATGTCGAATATTGCTCAGATATCTTATGAAAAAGGGATACATAACTTTTAAGTATTGAACATAGTATTTTTCGTTTAATAAACAGATTTAACGATAATGTATCAGGTAAGCCCACAAGATCTGTATCAAAACAAAACAAAAGATCTATATTCTATCTTTCAAGAAGTTCAAAGTAGTTTAACTTGGCGGTTAAATTTGAGTAATTACTAAATACAAAGGTTTCTGCATATGCACATTTCGACAACTTATGCCTCTTCAGTGCAGATAAAATCTAAACGTTTGGAACACCATAAACTCAAAGATGTTCAAAAACTGATAGAGAATAAATGGCCAATATGATTAAAAAATTGATATAGAACTAACAACCAATATGATCTAAATGCTAAACCAAAATCAAGTAATATGAAAGGTTCCAAATAATCGGCTTTTGGGTCAGCACCGAAGCATTGACTACTAGGTTGGTAAATATCATCGGGAATCAAAGTAAATAAGCAGAGGCATCGACCTTGTGTGGTCATAAATAACTAAATATCGAAGTTACTGTGAATTTTGTTTCTGCATATGGGCATTTCGACAACTTATATTTCGTAAGTGCGGATAGAATCTAAACGTAGACATAAGGAAAGTGAGAACCAAACCGTCATTAAAAAAAATCAAGGGACAATGACAACATCGGAAACACAAATAGATAAGGACACCACATGAGTAAGGAAGAGGAAACGAAAAATGAAGTTAAACATATAAATGAACAACATGTCAACAAGTGTACTGATAGAATAATTTCTGGATATGGTCAAGTACGTTGATAACTACTTTATTGGTCAGTGCATGTCATACACAAATATTATAATTAACAACTAAGTACGCCTGAACATCAGTTTCAGGTTCCCCTTTTGAACTGCTGACTGTATTAAATTTTTGTCACTTTGTTACATTTTAAAAAGACGACAAAAGATAAAATGCGAGCAAAAACATAAATTTTACACCCTAGTAAAGGTATACCGCTTTAATATTCTAAATATACATATGACTCAATTAAAAATACTTAAATTTTTGTTACTCACAGCTGCTTCAAATTTTGTAAGGAATCGAACAATCCAAGAGCAAGACCATTTATCTGGTTGTGGTTGAGTATTCTACCAAAATAACAAAGTAAAGTGATTATCCTTGTTAACCAACATAGTAAACAATGTATTTTATAGACGATTGTGGTGTTTAAGCGCTTTTTCCTATTACAGAAGGCATAAGAAATAACCGTCAATTAATAGTTGCAGTATGATGGTTTGTAGCTTGTTAATTGTGGCATGTGATTGTTGTTTCCGGCCATTGAAGGTGTTTGTTGTTGTCTTGTTTTGTTTTGTTTTTTGTAATTTTATGACCCTTTAGTCAAAACGGCAGTGTGGATTTGGTAAAACTGTTCCCCGTGATTGTTGGGTTTAAGGGTTTTTTTTTCGATTACAGAAGGCATTAGCAATGACCGGCAATTAATAGTTGCAGTATGATGGTTTTTAGCTTGTAAATTGTGGCATGTGATCGTGTTCCCGGCCATTGTAAGTGTTAGCTGTTGTCCTGTTTTTTGTTTTTGTTTTTGTTTTTTGTTTTTGTTTTTTGTTTTTTTTGTTGTTGTTGTTGTTGTTGTTTTTTTTTTTTTTTTTTTTTTTTTTTTTTTTTTTTTTTTTTTTTTTTTTTTTTTTTTTTTTTT
>MJUU01024142.1:113958-124186 GCA_002080025.1 Modiolus philippinarum
TTGACATCGCCATTTTAATCCTATTNATCCTCTGCGAAATTTTGTAGGAAGTTTATTTTATTCCGTACACTTCGAATATTTATGTTACAAAGAGAAATTGCCTTATCTGCTAGATCCGTTTCCGAGGCAAATGACGTATACAGCTCGTTTTCAGGACCAGGATTTACTTCAACATTTCCTATCAATAATATGAAATGCAGAACATAAAGAAGGAATATAACATTTATATTTGGATTTAAAGTCTGAAGAACTGAAAAAGAGAACATATTGAAAGAACTACGTAAGTTTGTTATAAAAATATTTAGAAATGTATCAGGTCTTTCTGTGTATTTTATATGGCAAAGAGTTACTGGCGGATAAAATATATCCTGATAGATACCATTTTATGATACCCTATAAACGCAAACAGATGCAGCGAAAACCCGACAATCTTAAAATGAACAATTTGATCAAACAACATAGAGTTACGGTTTAACATGCCATTGGAGAACCGAAGACTTATAGTGTCATCGTTGGTCTTTGGAGACTCCGTCATGAAGGAAATTTTTGTGACATTTTCTTTAATTATCTTTTTAAATCAAAATTACTCTCTGTTAAAAATGAAAAACATTCTTAATTTATCCAATTATACCCGCTTTTTAATCTAATTCAGTAACACCAATTAGAGAAAATATGTGACTTCATATAATCATGGAGGTCTATTTTACTTCCATGATATAATTAACAGTTTTATAGGATAATGTACTTTTAATGTCATTAGGGAACCTATTGTTTGATTTGTGATAAAAGACGGATTTTTTATTTGAATGGACAATTCGAATGCCGATACATATAATACGGACCTCGTATTGATAATATTTGGACTGCAGTATTTCGTAAATTTCCATATTTGATATTGTTTATGTTATACTGTTTATGCTTGTTGGATTTAATGATTATAATATTCGAAATAACTTTTTTGTATTACTATAGTAAGTGAGAACCGAACCGTCAATCTAAAAGCGGACAATCCAAGGACAATGGCAACACCAGAAACAAAAAGGGGGAGAAAAAAACAGACACAACATGGGTACAGCACAGAAAAGAAAAATGAAGACACTCATACATAAAGATGAACAACACGGACCCAATATAAAACCATGAGTGAGATCAGGTGCACCGGTAGAGTAAGCATCTCCTGCTTCTTATAAGACACCCGTCGTGTTGAACATGTCAGCTCCGGTAGTAAAGTCAAATTCGGTAGAGGAACTTTGCTTTGCTTCATGTATGCTCAAAAGTATTGTGAATTTAAACTTTAACTTATGTTAATTAGTTATATTGATGACCTTTGGAATCTATCAATCGGGCAATATACCGTATAAGTGGTTATTTTCGCGAGGACTTAATTTTCGCTTTATTCGCGACCATTCTGAAGTGGCGAAAATTTAATACCGCGAAATATAATTTAAATGAGACTTAATACAGTAAATGATAAGCAATCGCGAAAATTTGGGTCCCGCGAAAATGAAGTCCAGCAATTTTGAGAAAAATCGCGAAATTTCGGTATATTCGGAAAATCTACTGCTAGTTCCCAAGTACTGAAATTCTCAATATGTCAGATCTGCCAGACTAAAAATATTTGTGCTGCTTTTGTATAAAAGCGTCCCAATTTGTTACTTGGATTAATAAATACATATTCTTCTTTTTCGTTACTCGCCATTTCAAATTGCCATTGAGATGACCCCTTTAGTTTTACCTGTAAATGTCATCATAAATGTAGACATAAAAGTTTAAAATTGTTTTCGAAATTGTCTATTAGACAGTGACACTGGTTTAAGTTATTCTAATGTTCAATGGCATTAATGAAAAGACAACAATGCTTTAATACCTAGCGACATTATTTAGTACTTCACTGTAACGTTGATGCATCCGCTGTAATAGTAATAATCTTCCCATTATCATCGGGAGATCAACACATACTCTGTCTAACAAAGCTGTTGATAATTTTCGTTGTTTGTTGCTATTATAATGAAGGAAAACCTACGGCTTGTCTATCATGTCAAAGTCTGGGAAGTAATTTGTTACACAGAAGACCAACGTGAGAGATCTTTTGTCGTTTAGTGGAAACAAAAGATCTTCTGACGCATGTGTCTTCCTATCAATACGGTGATTGAGGAAGAAAAGAAAAGAAAGGTCACATTATTAAACATGGCTCTGCTATTACTTTTGCAGTGTTTGATTTAAAAACATTTGATTCTTGCAGGATTCTAGAGGGGAACACATGGAAATAAAAGCAATATTTTGTAAAGTTCAATTGCTCCAGCAGAAGATAGTTTTATTTTAGAAACCTCATTTGATGATAGAAATCCAATCGATGATTCTTAGTCCAAGTTTTAATATAGATTTACAATGAAAAATTCTCTTGCGGGACAGATGACAATCATTTTTTATTCATTGCCTACCATCACTTTTTCTGAATTGGAAAAGTAAAGTAAGTGAGAACCGAATCTTCAGTCTCAAACGAATAACCAAAGGACAATCGCAACATCGAAAAAACGAAGGAGCCAAGACACAACATGAACATGGAATGGTAAAGATAAATGAAGACACACACAAACAACAATGAACAATACGGCACCAATGAAAAACTATGAGTGAGACAAGGTGCACCGGTAGAGTAAGCATCCCCTGCTTCTTATAATACAACAGCCGTGTTGAACATGTCAAATCCAAACGTTATATTTCGGACCGGTTATAAATCTTCAACGATATTACTTAAACTTAATTCCTTTACAAAACATAAAATCTACGTTATTGTTTTACGTATCAAGGTCCGTTCGTCCACTTTCATGCTTGCCCTATTTCCTATTCGTTTGGGGTCCGTTTGCGTACTTACCAATTGGCTAAGGGTCAATTTGCTCACAATATATTTCAATGTATCCCTTTCATATCCATAGTGATGTGCAGAACAGTATTTTCAGTATTATTTTTTTAAGAGAATGCATAAGATTAATGTACATCAGATTGTGAATGTATTAAATTCCCTCGACACCCGTTTTGCAGTGAACAGATAGGAACACTATCTAACCTTGGATTTACTCAAATAAATTATTACCGTTTCTGTTGGTTTATTTTATATATCTATTGATTTTTTTTTTTGGGGGGGGGGTGAAAAAATTGTAAAATACTGCTCAAATTTTCCAATATTGTGCAGTGACGTTTTCAATAAACGATTTCTGTTTTCTGACTTTCATCAACCATCACGGCCAAGGATGAATTTTTGCAGTTGCACAATGTTAATTGGTCAGGAGTTTTTTGCCCTATTCAAGTCAATTCTTATGATTAACTATTGTTCAGTAAATTCATTTAGGGTTTTCAATCGGAAAATTCAACCGAGGTTTTTGAAACAGAAATTACAAGATTGTTCAAAAATAAGCTATGTTGAATGCCTTATGGTGACTCCAAGATGAAGAACAACAATAAAATCGTTGCTCCTTTGCTTGCTTTTACCATATATTTGTAGAGACTTTGCCTCATGCAACTCATCATCATCCTTTCATTAACCTATTATATTTTTAACAGTTCTTGATAGAAAAAAAACAGGACATAAAGTAAATGTAAATGAGAGAAGATCGCAGTAAATACATGGGAATAATAACAATATATCAACATTCTTATTGCTGTTTTTCATCTTGAGGCTGCTAGTTAGAAAATGTGAAAGCACCTACAAATGTTGACATATGTGGTATACTAATAAATGTGTATTCACCACCTACAAATGTTGACATATGTGGTATACTAATACATGTGTATTCACCACCTACAAATGTTGACATATGTGGTATACTAATACATGTGTATTCACCGATGAATTATTATTTATAAGCACACACACCTATAAACTGTTGTTTATTATGAGTTTATCCGAAGGTTTTACAATGCTATATCTTATGAATTTTCCGAAATCTAAAGTTTTCCTTCTACATACTTACATTTTGGTCTTAGTAACAAATATTTTTGTGACTCTAACAACCATTATTGTTTTCAATACCTTTAGTACTACTACACATCTTATGTGGTGGGTTCTATACTCTCAGAATTTCTGACCGAAGAATAACACATTTTTTTCTGTCTGTTTCGATACTTACAGAACTTTCAAATTGACCAAGGTATCAAACAATCCAAGATTAATACTTGTAATCTGGTTATGTTTAAGATTTCTGTGAAATAAATAATGTTAATAAATAAAAATTTGAATACATACCACAAAACAAAAATAAAGCATTGCACTGAAACAAAATATATCACTTCACTTTGCAAGAATTATTTATTTATAAACAGTGCCTGAAAAAATGAATCAAAACTCATTGTTTTATTAATTCAAAAATAAAAGTAATGCATTAAATGTAATGAACATTAAAATTAATTATGCTTATCTGAAAGTAAATTTGAAGCGTTGTTTATTCAATAATATATATAACTATGAGACTTAATACGTGCAAGATCACATAAAATCTTTCAGGAGTAATGTCGGTTGTATCAACATGTGAGAAGTTTTATTCAATGTCCAAAGTTGTAGACAGGAAGAAGTCGAGTCCACGCGGGCAACACCTGTCATGTGACTTCTGTTATTTCATGTCTTAAGTCGAAGCCATAAAGAATTCGAGTCCACGTAGGCATAATCCGTCTTATGAGAAGTATGAGACTGTCCAAAGTCGTAGCCAGGAAGATTTCGAGTCCACGCGAGCATCACCCGTCATGTGAGAAGTATTATACTATGTTCAAAGTCGTAGCCAGGAAAAAATAGTCCGATGGTTTAGAGTAAACGACTTCATTCAATATCATTTATTATAAGACATGTCAGTTGAAGTTTGCGGGCTGTTAATATTCTATGGTTATCGAACTTCAAATGACTACTATATAAATAATGGAGTGTTAATTTCAAACGTTCCTTCTCGTTTGCTGACAGATATTTACATCTATTGTTAGGATGCTCTAATAAAGATACATATAAATTGTTTATGGAAGTATAAGGGATCGTACTTCTAAAACGGGACATTAATGATAGGCGAGTTTTAATCATCACAATTCTAGCCTTGTGCCTTTTTTACTATAACATTCACTGCAATATTGTTATCACCAGTTTTCATTATGACAAACACTGCAGTACTGTTATCACCATTGCTCATTATAACATACACTGCAATATTATTTCCACCATTGTTCACTTTACCATACACTGCAATATTGTTATCACTATTTTTAACTATAACATACACTATGGTACTGTTATAACCATTTTTCACTATAACGTGCACTGTGGTACTGTTATAACCATTTTCCACTATAACATACACTACGGTACTGTTATAATCATTTTTCACTATAACATACACTGCGGTACTGTTATAATCATTTCTCACTATAACAGACACTGTGGTACTGTTATAACCATTTTTCACTATAACAAACCTGTGGTTCTATTATAACCATTTTTCACTATAACGTACACTGTGGTACTGTTATAACCATTTTTCACTATAACATACACTGTGGTACTGTTATCACCATTTTCCTCTATAACATACACTGTGGTATTGTTATAACCATTTTTCACTATAACATGCACTGTGGTACTGTTATAACCATTTTTCACTATAACATACACTGTGGTACTGTTTTAACCATTTTTCACCATAACGTACACTGTGGTACTGTTATAACCATTTTTAACCATAACATACACTGTGGTACTGTTATAACCATTTTTCACTATAGCATACACTGTGGTACTGTTATAACCATTTTTCTCTATAACATACACTGTGGTACTGTTATAACCATTTTTCACTATGGCATACACTGTGGTACTGTTATAACCATTTTTCTCTATAACATACACTGTGCTACTGTTATAACCATTTTTAACTATAACGTACACTGTGGTACTGTAATAAAAACCATTTTTCACTATAACATACACTGTGGTACTGTTATAGCCATTTTTCACTATAACGTACACTGTGGTACTGTTATAACCATTTTATACTATAACGTACACTGTGGTACTGTTATAACCATTTTTCACTATAACATACACCGTGGTACTGTTATAACCATTTTTCACTATAACATACACTGTGGTACTGTTATAACCATTTTTCACTATAACATACACTGCGGTACTGTTATAACCAGTTTTCAATATAACGTACACTGTGGTACTGCTATAATCATTTTTTACTATAACGTACACTGTGGTACTGTTATAACCATTTTTCACTATAGCATACACTGTGGTACTGTTATAACCATTTTTCACTATAACATACACTGTGGTACTGTTATAACCATTTTTCACTATAACATACACTGTGGTACTGTTATAACCATTTTTCACAATAACGTACACTTTGGTACTGTTATAATCATTTTTACTATAACGTCCACTGTGGTACTGTTATAACCATTTTTCACTATAGAATACACTGTGGTACTGTTATAACCATTTTTCACTATAACATACACTGTGCTACTGTTGTAACCAATTTTCACTATAACATACACTGTGGTACTGTTATTACCATTTTTCACTATAACATACACTGTGGTACTCTTATCATCATTTTTCACTATAACGTACACTGTGGTACTGTTATAACCATTTTTCACTATAGCATACACTGTGGTACTGTTATAACCATTTTTTACTATAAAGTACACCGTGGTTTCCATAACCATTTTTCACTATAACGTACACTGTGGTACTGTTATAACCATTTTTTACTGTAGCGTACATTGTGGTACTGATATAACCATTTTTCACTGTAACGTACACTGTGGTACTGTTATAACCATTTTTCACTATAACATACACTGTGGTACTGTTATAACCATTTTTCACTATAACATACACTGTGGTACTGTTATAACCATTTTTTACTATAACATACACTGTGGTACTGTTATAACCATTTTTCGTTATAACATACACTGTGGTACTGTTATCACCATTTTTCACTATAACGTACAATTTGGTACTGTTATAATCATTTTTTACTATAACGTCCAAAATGGTACTGTTATAACCATTTTTCACTATAGCATACGCTGTGGTACTGTTATAACCATTTTTCACTATAACATACACTGTGGTACTGTTATAACCATTTTTCACTACAACATACACTGTGGTACTGTTATAACCATTTTTCACTACAACATACACTGTGGTACTGTTATAACCATTTTTCACTATAACGTTCACTGTGCATGGTACTGTTATAACCATTTTCACTGTAACGTACACTGTGGTACTGTTATAACCATTTTTCATTATAACGTACACTGTGGTACTGTTATTAACATTTTTCACTCTAACATACACTGTGGTACTGTTATAACCATTTTTCACTATAACATACACTGTGGTACTGTTATAACCATTTTTCACTATAACATACACTGTGGTACTGTTATTACCATTTATCACTATAACATACACTGTGGTACTGTTATAACCATTTTTCACTATAACGTACACTGTGGTACTGTTATAACCATTTTTCACTATAGCATACACTGTGGTACTGTTATAACCATTTTTCACTATAAAGTACACTGTGGTTTTCATTACCATTTTTCACTATAACGTACACTGTGGTACTGTTATAACCATTTTTCACTATAACATACACTGTGGTACTGTTATAACCATTTTTCACTGGAACGTACACTGTGGTACTGTTATAACCATTTTTCACTGTAAAGTACACTGTGGTACTGTTATAACCATTTTTCACTATAACGTACACTGTGGTACTGTTATAAACATTTTTTACTATAACATACACTGTGGTACTGTTATAACCATTTTTCACTATAACATACACTGTGGTACTGTTATAACCATTTTCACTATAACATACACTTAATTGGTACTGTTATAACCATTTTTCACTATAACATACACTGTGGTACTGTTATAACCATTGTTTGCTGTTTTCTTGTTTTTGTAACTGTGGTACTGTTATAACCATTTTTCACTATAACATACATTGTGGTACTGTTATAACCATTTTTCACTATAACATACACTGTGGTACTGTTATAACCATTTTTCACTATAACGTACACTGCAATATTGTTATCACCATTTTTCACTAAAACATTAAGGAGTTTGTTTTTAATGCAGTGTGGTGTTGTTAAAATTATTCCCCGTGCTGGGATGTATGCTTATTATTTTTCTTAGATGTGGTGTACGTCTACATTAGATTATATCTCATGTGTACACTTTGTTTATAACAATCATCTAAATTAATGTAAATTCTTAAACCCAAGGTTTAACTCCCACCATCGTAGTTTTGTCCTTGGCTATATTTGACATTTCTGATTATTCGGATTTCGTTTGGTTTTATGCATTCCATTTTTTTGAAATTTTGGATTTCCTATGTTTGTGTTCTACTGCTGCTGATGAGGAATTAATTTACGAAATGGCGATACAGTTCATTAAAAGGTATTGAAAATGGAGGTAATATATGTGTTATGGTCTCATGTTCATTTACTCCATATTCTTTCGTCAAATATTGCGATATTGCTCTCACCATTTTTCACTTTAACATAGAAATGTACACCTCAATATTGTTATCATCATTTTTGTCTATATTATACACTGTATTATTGTTATCACAATTTTTCACTATAGCAAACACTGCAATATTGCTTTCACCATTTTCACTATAACACACTGCAATATTGATGTCACCATTTTTCTCTAGTACATACTACACTGCATTAATGTTATCACCATTTTTCACTACTACATACACTGTGTTATTAAGTCTCCCAAACGAAGGAGACTTATTGTTTTTGTTGCGTTTCTTATTAAGTCTCCCAAACGAAGTTTTGGGAGACTTATTGTTTTTACTCAATTCTTATTTTTAAGTCCCCCAAACGAAGTTTGGGGAGACTTATTGTTTTACTCATGTTTCTTCCGCCTCAAAATTTGTCCGACCATTTTCTCAGAGACTAATAATCCAATCTAAACCAAACTTTACAGGAACATGGATCCCTATCCCGAAAGGTGCAATCAGGTCTTGGAATTTTCAATATGGCACCGGTTGCCATGGAAATGGCAAAAAGGCGGGAAAATCAAAGTGCTTGGAATTGGATGAAAATTTATAGGAAGGTTGCTTAGGACATGGGGAATATGTTTCCAATGTCCAAGACTTCAAAATGGCACCCGTTGCCATGGAAACAGCAAAAAAGGCGGGAAAATCAAAGTGCTCGGAATTGTATGAAAATTTACAGGAAGGTTGCTTAAGGCGTAAGGAATTGGTTTCTGGTCTCCAAGACTTCAAAATGGCATCTGTTGCCATGGGAACAGAAAAAAGGCGTGAAAATTGAAAGTGCTCAGATTTGGATGAAATTTTACAGAAAGGTTATATGGCATACTGCAAAGTTGTTTCTGGTCTCCAAGACATCAAAATGGCAACCGTTGCCATGGAAACGGGCAAAAAGGCGGGAAAATTGAAAGTGCTCAGAATTGGATGAAACTTCATAGAAAGGTGGCCCAACTTGTATAGAGCTGGTTTCTAGTCCTGAATTCTGATATGGGAGTTCGTTTGGGAGACTTTTGTATCAGCATCCTGATACAGTTATAAATTTTTTTCTTGTTTTTCTTCTTCTCTTTCCGCCAAGAATTTGTCCGACCATTTTCTCAAAGACTAATGGTCGGATCTTGACCAAACTTAAGAGGATGCTAGATCCTTATCCCAAAAGATGCAATGGAGTCTTGGTATTTTCAAAATGGCACCGGTTGTCATGGAAATGGCAAAAAAGGCGGGAAAATCAAAGTGCTTGGAATTGGATGAAAATTTATAGGAAGGTTGCTTAGGACATAATGGATATGTTTCCAATGTCCAAGACTTCAAAATGGCACCCGTTGCCATAGAAACTGCAAAAAAGGCGGGAAATCAAAGTGCTCGGAATTGTATGAAAATTTACAGGAAGGTTGCTTAAGGCGTGAGGAATTGGTTTCTGGTCTCCAAGACTTCAAAGTGGCATCTGTTGCCATGGGAACAGAAAAAAAGCGGGAAAATTGAAAGTGCTCAGAAATGAATGAAACATACCAAAAATGGAATTTTTGGGGGAAAATAGTAGTTTCTGTCGATAAAGGTATTTTAATTACAGCAATATGTATTACTTAGTTTATAAGGGGAACCCCTGCCCATTTTTTTTTTTTTTTTTT
>MJUU01024151.1:5375-17335 GCA_002080025.1 Modiolus philippinarum
GATATTATTATGGTTTTCATGAACAAATGCAAATGTAGCCAAAATGTAGAAGAAAAACTAAATGTATAATAGTTGATGACAATTCTAACTGTTTCCCAATAATAATGGAAACTGACAATGACGATATATATAGCAACAGTCAATTTTGAAGTTCATTGTTCAACTTTTAATGTACTGCGAAAATTGGTAAATCCCGTACTTAATATTTTTCTGTTCTTTGAAACTAATTTACTTCGGCGAATAATGTAATTTTGACATATTTTTGTTAATGATGGGGTCTACAGCTGGACAGTACTGTCATTCCAAATGAAGCGAGTAACTTCCGTAGCACATATTAAATATGCAATGTACAAGTTTTGACACTACCTACAAAAAATTTTCAAAAACTAAATTTTTAGTGTTTATCCCAAGTTTAGTTTATTAATAGTTTATTGCATTGAAATACAATAGGATTTGTCATCAGTCATACCAATTGAAATATACCTTTCTTTAAAGCAGAAATTTATGACAGCATGGTAAAACGCAACTTTTAACATAAGAATATCTGAAATAAGTGTAGTTTATGAAAACTAGAAAAAGGTGATCTGCTCTTCACAAAAGATACCAGCGCCCATAGGTAATCCTAGTATTTGCAAGAATTTTCTCACACAGCTAAGTGAAGTTATCATCCGGAAACCATAAAATTTAGATTTTGTCTAAATCAAGGGCAATAATTCTGGAACGCAAAATCTGATCACGGTCAAAATCAAACTTGACCTTTATTTTATGAAAAGAAACATTATCTCAAAATATTAAAACTTCCCTTCCAAGTATCCGGAAACGAAAGTGTGACTGACAGACGGACGGACAAAAGGATTCTATATACCCACCTTTTAAGGCGGAGGTATAAAAAAGANCATTCAAAAAAAATTTGAGCAGGGGTTCCCCTTATACTTCAGGTAATATGTATTGCTGAAATCAATAATTTACAAAAAATCAGAATACACAAATGTAGTTTTTTTTCATCTAAGATTTTTTTTTTTACTGGACATTGCAAAAAAAAAACTTTTAGTAATACTGAGTACTTCTTCATATTAAATGAATTACCTCCCTTAGTTTTATTACCTCCCTTTTTTTAATTCTGACTTTTCATTCAACCTAATTTTTAAGTTATTGACACCCAAAAAAAGTGTGTTGGTGAACATAATTAGAACTATAAAATGAATTTAAATGATCTAGCAGTATAAAAACTACTTTTGTATGAACAATAAAAATTTTTTTAGCAATTTTTGTTGTCAAATAATACCGAACATGTGATTTTAGGCTTTATTGAACTGTTTAATTTTTGTTACATTTTTAGAAGTTGTGACCTTGACCTTTGTTGCACAGACCTCAAAATCGATAGGGTTCCTCCTCTAATCATAACTAATGTCTATGCCAAGTTTCATTTGGATGTGTAATGTGGTTCTGGAGATATTGTGTGGAAACGAATAAGTCAAATTTTTGTTCTATTTTTAGAATTTGTGACCTTGACCTTTGTCACACAAACCCCAAAATCAATAGGGATCTTCCTCTAATCATAACGCATGTCTGTGCAAAGTTTCATTTACATATGACATGTGGTTCTCAAGATATCGTGCGGAAACCAAAAGTTGACGCCCGGACGCCCGGACGCCCAGACGCCCGGACGCCCAGACACCATTCATCAAATTATAAGCCGAGTTCGACTTCGTCGCAACTCGGCTAAAAATATATAACTATGGGTTGTAGTAGCATTATTGAAATCATGTCAGACATTGGACACTCTAGTAGATATCGAACTTTATTGATTTATGTATATTTTTCTATGTCCATGTTGCAGAGGCAAACTGAAAAGCAAACCACTGTTTGCTTCGTCACATTTCAATGCGTAAAAAATTAATGTTGTGAAAAGTACAAAGACAAGCGTATACCCAATCTTCAATTTGAATAAGTATTTCATGTATTATAATCTACTTACATTGTCAACATATTTGTGTATAAAATGAAAATTAATGAATAATATCCAACATTTAATAGAGAATAGAAACATTCTAAACCTTGCAAAAAATCTAACCAACCAGGAAATATATGTGTATTGTGGTACTTGGGCATCTATCATATTTTGCATTATACTGTTGATATGTTGATTCGGTATTTATAAGAGGACTAGTTTGAAAAATATTCTCTTTGTTCAATATTCAAAGGATTAGTGGAGTTGCTGACATCTGATTATCTGTTGGA
Organism: Modiolus philippinarum; assembly: GCA_002080025.1. Taxonomy (NCBI): domain Eukaryota; kingdom Metazoa; phylum Mollusca; class Bivalvia; order Mytilida; family Modiolidae; genus Modiolus; species Modiolus philippinarum. The sequence continues at coordinate 7,617 of MJUU01024151.1, forward strand.
AACAATTATAATGGTACAAACCTGTAAAGAAATGATGTGCGGAGGCTTAAGGAAAGGATGGAAACACAAATAAAAGGAAACTAAATTAAAGGACGTAGTTCTACAGAACACAGAGAGCATTGTTTTGTATTCATGGAAGTATTAAATGTACACTTGTGTTTAATGTGATAACAAAATACCGAAGTTACCGTTAATTTGGTTTCTGCATATGCGCATTTCTATGGTCTACTGTACCGAAGAGACATTAGTTGTCGAAATGCGCAGAATTTAAATTCACAGTAACTTTGGTATTAGGGACCGACCATTTAACTTGAACGGGGGGGGGGGGCTATGGTTTTTTTCTAAAAAAAATATTTTGGATCTGATTTTATGTGAAAAAAATATTTTGGCTGCAGAAATGATGAAAAAAAAATTTCTGAATGAGGCTTTCTGCCCAAAAAAATAATGTTAATTTTGAAAAAAAATTTCTGTCCAGAAAAAAAAAACATAACCCCCCCCCCCTTTCAGGTTAAGTGGTCGGTCCCTTAGTCATTTTTTTACAATTTATATCTCTTATGAACGAGACATTAATGTTGATTTTTTCAGCAAATCTTTCTGTTTCCATTAACATGAAAGTACATGTTATCTAAATGTTTTCAAAGGAAGGTAATTGAAAACAAAAGATTTCAGAAGTTCATTGATTTAGTATGTTTTTCAGAAAAATTGTTCTTCATATTTTTATATTAAATTTTGATAGATCTTGTAGTGTATTTTATAGAATTTTTTTTCTGAATAAAATTTTCAATATATACAGTTCAGTATCTTCATGCATGTCTTTACTACAAAAGTTAAACTTGATGCAATACGACGTCAAAAACGTTAATTTCATAAAACAAAGGCTTAAAAGTCCAGCCGACACGGGGTACTTTAATGGCGTTCATAGACAAATAACAATGAAAATTCTTCAAAATTACTTAAAATATGTGAACTTGCGTTCACAGACAAATAAACAATGAAAATTCTTCAAAATTACTCATAATATGTGAACTTAAATCTATTAAATGTTGTAATTTAAAATCCACCTGTAGACATTGTAGGCTTACCGAGTTATCACCTTTTCATATAACCCAGTTGCCCCGAATGCTAAGAGGCGCTAGACAAAGCTAGGTTGTAATGCCATAGATGTCACAGTAGCAGGAAACTACCATTATTACCTTAATACATTTGCAGATCTAACGTTGGTGTGCTGATTTGCGGACAGATACATGTATATTATGTTATGAATTACAAACATTCGCAGACATGATTTATTCATTCTATGAAATAATCATTAATATATTGGAGACTGAATTATCAAAAGGACAAGAGATCGCCGCCTCCCCAGAGCAGCACGTGAGAAACAAAAACAAAATTGATTTTTCCTCGATTCAAGTGTTTGTTAAACATATACAAGGATTATGTGTGGGCAGGAGTAACACAGAGAGAAGGAAAGCATTTTTGTTTTAAAATTGCTTTATACTTAGAGGCATCACAGATATCATAATGTGGATAATTGAGGATTCCTTTCCCTTCCAATGTTTTCTTCTGTTCACACGCTAGTGTTTTTGAATGAGATAAAAAGAAGACATGAAAATATATTTTAGCAGAAACCTCATTGTAAAAGTTGTAAAAAAACTTCAAAATACGAGCCTATAAGTTGTAATTTGTAAAAATACAATCCTGAGCACAAGCTGTAAAGTTGTTGCAGTCAAATTCGTAAACAGTGTTCATAGGTTAGTCACTTGTATCAATTTATTGCAATTATTTTTAGCATGACGCACCATAGTTTTTTGAACGTCTTGCTTTTTAATTATGTTATATATAAAAAAAATTGCCACTTATGTTTGGTCCAATTTCATTGACACTTTGTCTTTTTGGATCGAAAAGGATATCAATCACATTGACACATGACGTATTGCCGTTTTTGCTCAAAAGGTAATATTTTTTAAAAGAATTATGTACAACGGAAAAGGTCGATGGCTTTTTGTTGACAATTACAAAAAGTTTAAATAATTAATAAAATAATTTTTAATGTGTCATATCTTCATGCATTAGTTAGTTTACATTTCCCAATAGGTAATCCTCTAGTGCTTATTTTATTTTATTTTTTCGTTTCCTGAGACAGCTGTCCATACCCATGGTGGTTGAAATACCAATTTACAACCTTATAAACAAATATTATTTCAAATAAATTAAAAAATGTTCACGGTTAAACCACTCCTTATTTGGAAAACTTCTTAATTTTCAAAATGCACACAAGTATACTAAATTTGTTATCCGTCTTATAATTCAGGATATTAATACGTTACGGCAGTCCTGTAGATTTTATTTCTTCAGATGGCCTTTTCGACAACTAATGTCTTTTCATTTCTTGTTGTGTTGGATTAAGACATTTGGAAAGCCAAAAAAAGCAAAATATTTCTTGTAGTGAACAAAAAATCAACATGATCTAAACAGGGTACCAAATGGGGATAATAACATTGATCTAAACAGGGTACCAAATGGGGATAATAACATTGATCTAAACAGGGTACCAAATGGGGATAATTAAATTGATCTAAACAGGGTACCAAATGGGGATAATAACAAAATTACTGAACAGAATTGTCCAGAGCTGAAAGCCAAGGGCAAAGAGATAAAGCAGGTATAAAAACCACTGGATAATTATCAACCGTAATGGTCCTGACTTGGTACAGGTATTTCAAAATAAATATTGGGTTATGGCACGCCAAAACACCCATTCCAAAATGATTAAATTAAAATTAGAAAACATAAATTTCAGTTTACATATTTTGAAGTAAATACAATATGTAAAGTGAACTATATGTCGATCTCTGATCAAACGCATGTCCAATTTTATCTTTCAATACGGGACTTTCGTGACAAATAAAATGTACTCTTCTGTGTTGAAGGCAGAAATAATTAACTCGAGACAAGACTGGGTCCCTGACCCATGAAATAAATAAATGCCGACATACCTCCTAGATGCAACAAACCCTATACTTATTCTGAAGCATACTATCACATTCGCAACATTATATATGTTAACAAGACTTGACGAAAAACAGTTTAGCTATCTAGAGCGCTACAAAATATATTTAATATCGTTCACCCATGTGTCCCATAACCTGGTGAAAAGTATGATTTTTGTATAGTACATGAATTTTGTATAAGAAAAACAACAATCTCGAAAGTCCTGTATCATTTTGTCTAGTAGTAATCACATGGTATCAGATGTAATTATTTTATTGCATAGACATTAATAATATTATATTTAAAAAGTCTTACCTGAATTTATAGACAATATTATAATCATTAACTTCAGAACTTGTATAGTCTTCATTGTGCAGCTTGTATTTACAATGTTTATAGATTAAGTGGCCACTATTACATCTGTATCATCAAGGATTATCTGTTTACCAAGTAGTTAGTGACAATATTGTTTTCCGATGATACCAAATATTGACAGAAAAAAATATCAAAAAATATCATAATGTTCTTCAACGTATCCAGATATCAATCACGTGCCTTTCATGGTGAACATTTTTTGCTGGAAATTTTCAATAAATGTTTTTAGTTTAACCTCCACAATAAACAATTATTTTCATTTTAGAGCACCCTGAAACAAAAGTCGGATGAAAATCAAATGTAACTCTATACACATCTAAACTGTTTAATCACTAAGTTTTCTCCAATGAGTTTCAACATTTAATGAGTTTGTCATTACGTATTTATGTGACAGCTACGGGAATCATTGAATTTATATATTAATTAAGCTGCCAACTTATTTACCAGTTTTCAAAAGTTTAAATGCATCTCTTGAGACACCGCACAAATGATCATGTCAATTACTACAATTTGCTGCAATCTATTGATCAGGGCTTTTTATAAAAATATTAATGTCATTTGAACTACTAGTATTTATATAATAACTTGGTACTGTTACTAGAATATCTGGTGCTTATTTCGTGCTCTAGGAATGCACAATGATTATCCGTGACCTATTAGATTACACACTTCGATTGGTACCCTTATTAATGAGAAATAACAGTTTGTGTTTCCCCCGTTCTGTACATTTGTTTACTGTAACCTTCGCCTTTGAACTACTAGTATGACATCTTATTTTGTTACTTATTCATTGAGAGATTTAATGAAGATGTCTGTTGAATATTGAAACACCTTGACAAAAATTTGTCATTAAGGAAATGCTGTAAAGAAAAGAACTTCGATAGAGGGTGTTTTACTGTGTTTGCTTGACAGCAGAAATGGAGACAACTATACAAAAACAAGAGGAAGACACAGTTTACAAAATCAAAAGTCCGTTGTTAAGGATCACATATAAGCAGACAGGGAAAAACAGATTTAATTATTTTGTAAGTTTGTTTGTTTTTTTTTTCAAACCTGAGGTTTCTCCAAAAGCCGTTGCTGTTAAGATGATAAGTTAGAAACGATTTGAGAGATATAAAGTAGACAAGTGTCGTCTTAGAATAATAAAGTATATCAGAACCAAACCGTCAATCTAAAACAAATAATCAAAGGACAATGGCAACATCGGGAAAAGCAATGAAGCAGAGACACAACAAGAGTACAGCACAGAAACAAAATTAAAACACACACACATACAGAGATTAACAATACAAATCCGATAAAAAACCATGGGTGAGATAAGGTGCACCGGTAGGGTAAGCATCTATTGCTTCTCACGAGACACCCGCCGTGTTGAACATGTCAAATCCGGTAGTAAGGTCAAATTCGGTACAGGAAATAACAATTAAGCTTTAAAAAGGGAAAGATCTGTTGTCTTCTGGGAAACAGATGTCCAATAGCGGTCCACAAGATGGTGATGTTAACCGTTAAACTTTTGGAGGGATGACTTGAAGTTTTGGGTAACATACCCTTGTTTAAGTAGCCTATTTGTGAGCAACCGGGATCTTTCAAGGAAGTCACTGTCTCGACCACAGCCCCTAGTGAAGGCACAGATGTAAACTTCGTATGCCGATGGTGTTGGAATGTTTCTACAAATGAAAAGGACGGTTGACTATCGGAAAAGCGAAGTCATCGCGTTTGTCGTACAGCTCAGTTTGACGTTTACCTCTAAACTATACACACTAATTTAATTTTCATTATTTTACCTCAATCTTTCGACTGAATTGAAGTAAAAATTTGTTCAACTACTTACAAAATCGACATTCGAGAATTTAACATTCAACAGCTTTGTGTAATGTTCGCAGACAATTTGGATTTGTTCTTTTTTATGCCTTTGTTTTAGTGGTGCTTTATTACACTCCAATTTTAAATGACATATACAAATATAACTTGAATGTAATTGTAAATGTTTGCATTTGACTAGATCCAACATGTAAGCCTCAACTGAACTACCGATCTTGGATTGTACCTTACTATGACCTTAGTTTTTTTATATAAAATAAATTGCATGACCAGGAGAAGTCGATATACTTGAAGACGCTTGAGGACTTGCTTTAAAAGGGAAACTGAGTATATGCTTTCCAGTGGCGGATTTAGGGGGGGGGCAGGGTGACCCGGGCCCCCTTAGGTTGGAAGATATTTAAAATTCCTAGGGTTTTCTTTGGAAAATTGGGTTCCGGGCCCCCTCTTATGAAAAATATATGGGTCAGGCCCCCTCATAGCAGAAAGTCTGGATCCGCCGCTGCAAACATTTCTAGAATTTTTTTCTCAGAGTTGAATATAACAATGGACTATTAAAGTACATTTCAGGTATTTTTATACCGCCTTCTTGCACTTCTTGCAAATGAATCCTGCTTTGTTATCTCGAAATCTGGAAAAAAATTACAATTCATTATAGCCGGTGGTTCCTATTTGTCGGTCTTGTCCTTCTTCCATTCAAGCTTATCGCAAACACAGGGAATGAGCCTTTGGTAAAGTTGAAAAGACGAAAAACGTTTATACAAAGTTTTCATGCATATCACATTTTCATCCAAAATGCACTTTTGTTAAATACTAATACAAAGTTATAATATATCGATAATACTTATGGACATTAATTTTACGTAGCTTTGGTAACATTTTCCAAATTGTTATTGTCTCACTTTTAGCAATAAGGCATTACATAAAGTACATGTTAATTATTACAATATTTTTTGAAAAATGACAAAACAAATTCTGAATTAACCATTTTACTCATTGTCATCTTTTCAATTTTTTTCTATGTTTTGATCTAGGTCAGAAGAGACAAAGTCTGAAACATATCATTAAATGCATCTTATCAAAATAACAGAAGTTAAGATTTTCGTGGATGACATGTTTCTCCTCTAGGCGTTCATAGATTTATTAGCAATTAATCAAGGATAAAAAGGAATTGATTTAATAAAGAGTTAAGAAAGTCAAACAATATAAGTTAAACAAAGGGATCTGCAAAACCTGAAAATACTACGAAAATATGAAATGCTACCTCATTTACCAATTAATTAAACAATGCATTTCATTGTCTCACTTTAAATCAAACTTATGACCAACTGCTGGGCAAGAAATTCTACCACAGTATTTAGTATGATAAAATGCATTTGAATATTATGTAGAAATTTGTCATGTATATAATAGTCACTCGTACTTATGGTAGATAGACACTAAAATTTACATGCATGAGATTTTGTTATAAACCGGCATGATCAAAGACCCAATCCTACACACTTGAAATACGAAATAAATATGAAGCGTGCTTGTTTTTTTTCTAGAAACAAGGCCAAATTTTGTGCATTCTTGACTCTTTTTCGTCTAAATGTACAAAGAATACATGGTGAAAATGTGCAATGGCAATCTTCAACTTAACAGATGGGAACCTTTTATCCATAAGAGTTTTTTCCCTCATTGTTAATAGATAATTTATAATCTCAAATATGGGAAAATGCCCTAAAAATGTATATGTCACCATGCTTTCTAGGGAGATATTTTGAAAAATCTTCGGAATAAAAATTATTTACCGGAAAAGAAAATTATTCGCGGCAAATTGGACGAAAAATGACGTTTCACGTTAGTCGATCAATTTTGACGTCATAAAGGAAAACCTTTCAAACTTTAAGGGCTACTCCGGTAAAAAAATCAAATCAATTCGTATTCGACTCCATATTTTTCGAATGCGCGATTCAATTGGGTAGTTTAACATTGTCTATCTACCTTAATTATGATTGGTAAAAAATTCTTAACAAAACAGTTTTTTCCGAATGTCAGTTCATAAAATACAAAATTACCGAAGTTGTAAAATGTATTTATTTTGTATTGGGTTTTATTTGAATGTTTATTACACTATAGGGAAACGGGACAGATCCCGGTTAAACCCTACCGCTGGCTTTTGCTAGTGCCGGTACTAAGTCCGGCTGTCCCGAGTTCCTATCGTTGTTTACGTTTGCCATATGTCTTGTTTGTATTTTTCCCATGTAGCTCCCTGGAAGAATATGGCATGAAATTATAAATTACAGCCATTGTAGATGTTTCCTGTTATCCCTTTTATTTCAGTAAACTTTTTATGCTGTACATATGTTTCAAGGAGGAATCTCTTATCAGCAGAATTAGAACCAAATAATATGGAAACCTATAATACAAAAATAGTCTCAATGAAAAACTCATTACTGCAAATATCGAAATAGGAGCCCAAAGCCAGTACCAAAAACATCCACCGAGTGCAATACAATTTCAAAAGACACAAAAGAAATAAGTATATGTAACTATAATATCAGTTCAATATTTTTTTCAGCACGCAAGTTACATCTAAGTTTAAGAAATTATCTTAACGTTTTTATAAACCATGCATTAAAACTTTTAATATGACCGGTTTTGGACTAGTATAACCTGGAGAATAGATATTTCGGACATAACATCACGCACGAAACTATGGCAGTAGAATACCGAAAGAACAAGGGATGTGTAAATTACGAAAATGAAAGTCCACGGACATAGCAAAAACGAGAACGCAGGTAAAAGAACATGAGACAATCACAAGGCATGGAAGTGAAAAGACGACATTCAGAACTAAGTCAGTAATAGCGTGAACTCACATGAAAGCCAGGAGTGACATCAGGTGGTCCTAAAAGATAAGCATGTCATGTTCTGCTGGCGGCGCCCGTCACACTATAATGTTTACTCAGAACCGGTTATGTCAAATCCACGTGAAATCTAGCTGAAAATGTCCGTTTTCATTGGGGACACAGACACGTCATATCTTTCAATGATGTCATGGTGACGGCCTTAGATTTTCTAGAGGGATGAAAGTAACAATGACTGAACAAATCCCCGACTTAGCAGCTTTTGAGACAGTGTTTTTGCTCTTTTTTAAAAGTCACTGTATAAACTACAAGCCTGACAGTAACGAATCAACTGTGAAATGTAAACTCAATAAGCAGGAGAGGTAAGTACAATGCTGCTAAGAAAGGAAAACTTCACAATTGGGAAGATAAAATCATCACGTTTGTTATATAGCTTAGATTTAAAACTTACATCTTCGTGAATTTATATCAAAAGATCTTAGTACAAAGCTGAAGGAGGTGTATCAATAGTCTTTAATTTCAAGCTCATTTGCGAAATCTGTTGTAAATATTCCTTAGTTTGTGTAGCGGAAACTGAAATTAAAGGACTGGGCTAAATGTTTTTGATTTTTCTGTGTTAGCCCTTGTTAAAGCTTGGCTTCATACGAGTAAAAAAAGGTCAGTTCAAAATGGAGCATTTAGTCCCGAAGTGAATCGGTTGTCTGTTTTAAAGCGCTGCCTCCACATTCCACAAAAATATTGTCGATCAAATTATATTTCTTTTCTCTTAAGTTATCTGGAGTCTGGCGTAACAGAATGACTAATGGTACGTAATAACAAAATTCACGGACAGAGTGGTCAAGTCCATGAGACAAAAAAGACAAATCAAATGGATACTACTGGCAGAATTGCCGCCCGCAATGGTCCTGACTTGGTACAGGCAGCTCAAAAGAAATGGTGGATTAAACCCGTTTTATGGCTAGCCAAACCTTACCTTCCATTGCGTTAGTGTCCGGTAGCTTTCCTTTGAAAGGTCGTAGACAGTAAAAAGATGCGATCATCCTAGTATTAAGTAAAGAAAGAATCTTGAATCAGAGTTCGGACAGAAGCTTCAAATTTTTCCTCAAGAGACTGATATCTATTTAAGAACTTTTTTAATGATTATATGAGACGGAATTATTTGAAACCGTGATTGATAAGGCGGTAACGGAGATAACTATGTCTAATAAGAAAGTCTTTATAATTTGTGCTAGCTCTCGCATAACGATTCAGCTCTCAAACATACACTACGTAAGCAAGAGAAACGAGAATATTACTGTCCATGTGAGGGAATTTAATAATTTTGAAATTAAAATCGCCCCTTTCGCCTCAAATTTTAGTACTGAGAAAAACTGACGTAACAACAACATTATTTGAAAGACAAAGATAAGTTTTGTTGGAAGAAACGTCGTTTTAGAAAAATACTAGTATTAGATACAACGTTTGGAGAAACAAAGTCTGAAAGGAATCACATTATTGTTAAAAGATTATATAGAACATTGCAAAGATGGGTTTTACAGCTCTTTCTGTGGAAAAGTCCAACGCAATAATTAGGTAAGGATTATCAATTCACTTACTACTTGTCTTCCATAAAAATATTTTCTCTAAATTTCAGAAAGTTTTTTTTATATTCCAGAGATGTACACTTCAGCTATATATATATAT
>MJUU01024151.1:17590-36168 GCA_002080025.1 Modiolus philippinarum
TGGACAAACCATATCAAATGTTAATAATCATAAACATTTAGGATTTACATTTTCCGATGACTGCAAATGGTCTGTACATATCGATAATGTATGTAAAAGTGCTTCAAAGCAAATTTCTGTCCTGTGAAAATTAAAATATATACTGTGTAGGAATAACTTGAATAGTATATATCTAACATATATTTTACCCTTCTTGAATATGTGTGAACTATGGGATGGGTGTAGTATCCAAATTCGGAAAAGTTAGAAAGGCTTCAACTTGAAGCTGCTATAATTGACACTGGATTGCCAAGTTATGCCAGTATTGAATCATCACTTTTTGAGACGGGATGGGAAACTTTGGAAAATAGAAGAAAACGACGTAAACTTAACTTATTTTATAAAATTCATTCCAATGAAGTTCCGGAATATTTAGAGGATTGTTTAAATGAGTATCTTGACATTGGGAATTATAATCTAAGAAACCGTTCACAATATAGAATACCTTGCTGTTGTCTAGAAACATTTTCTAAATCTTTTTTCCCCTCTTCAATTAGGCTCTGAAATTCTGTCATTGGATGAAAGGTCAGTTCCTACTTTTTCTAGATTCAAACGTATGTTAAAGAAAGACAATTTTATAGTTCCTTCATTCTATCGCTTTGGTAATAGGAAAACGAACATTTTACACACTCAAATGCGTCATAGATGTAGTCCACTTAAAGCAGATAGTTGTTATTGCTCCCCTTAGGGTCGTTGTCTCTTTGACACATTCCCCGTTTCCCTTCTTTTTCTTATTATTTAGGGCAAACTTGATTGACAATCCAAGTTGCAACTGTGGATGCCCTTTTGAAGATTCAATTCATTATTTCTTAGAATGCCCACTGTTTGCAAAATATAAGAAACCTATATTTAAATCCACTTCAACATTACTTCTTTAGACATTGAGTATTTATTTTTTGGTTCAGATACACCCAATAATGAATTCAACACCGTCATTTTTTAAACGTACATAATTATATTTATCATTCTAAACGTTTCCAAACTTTATTTATTTTGTTTCTTAATTTCTGTGTTAACTCGACTCTTATCTTTTTCTTCTTTTTCTTTTTATTATATAACAGTACCAAATTTATATTATATTTTGTACTTCACATATTTATTCATATTCATATGTTTATTAATTAGTTGTTAATTAATATAAGAAAGATGACAGGAAACACCTACAATGGCCGTAAACCACAATCACATGCCACAATCCACCAGGGAACCGCACGAGAAAAACAATAAAATGACAAAAGACAAACATGGACAACGATAGGAACTCGGGATAGCCGGACTTGGTACCGGCACTAGCAAGAGCTAGCGGTAGGGTTAAACCGGTTTATGGGTACCCAAACCTCCCCCTTCTCTATCCCGTTTCCCTATAGTATAATAAAACATATAAATAAAACCCAATACAGGTAGACTACTAACTCCAAGACCAAAATCTTGAGAAGGAAAGAAAAAGACAAAACGTAATTTAGAAAGATGGGTCGAGGAGTGCTCGCCGCTAAACTGCCGGCTAGCTCAAAGAGCCTAGTCTGCTGGTAAAACACTGTCGCACTACGGAATAAAGATCAAACTCAAAACTACCCGAAGGGTTTGGTAAAGAATTATCATAGATTTCAGTAGACATCGGCAGTATCAGTGAGAGGCCAGTATACCTGTAATATCTTCAGGTCATTGGATCCCAAAGCCAATTTAACGGAATCCTGAAGAATATGCTGTCAATATCCCCTATTACGTAAAGAATGTAAGTTACGTCCCAGTTTCTGTGGATTTTTTATCAGCTTTTTACATTTTTTAACAACATTTCCATAAAATCGAGGGTGAGAAATGCCCTTAGTAATAAGCTGTTTGCGAGTCGCACCATATTTAGAAATCAAATCTTCATATCTTTTATAAAACTTCTTAAAGGTGTTAATCAATTTATGAAATCTGTAATCTTGTTGTAAAAGTTTGGATGTGATAGTAAGGTTACGCTCATTAAAGTCGTCAAGAGTAGAACAGACGCGTGCGAATCGTACTAGTTGTGATATATACACCCCGTATGATGGAGCTACAGGAACGTCGCCATCAAGAAAAGGGAAATTATCCCTTTTATCATAAATTTTAGTTTTAATTTTGCCAGAGTCAATGATGATAGTAAGATCAAGAAATGGGCAGTATTTAGAATCATCGTTTGCTTTATTAAGTTTCAGTTCTTGCGGGTATATGAGGTCGACATAGTCTAAAAACTGGTGATTGTCAATAGTAAGGATATCGTCGATGTACCTGCTGTTATCGTTGAAAATTGAAATAAGTTGATCACTGTTTTGTACGGTTCCATTCTGTAGTTTTTTCATAAAGTCTCGTTCGTAACAGAACAGAAAAAGATCTGCAATGAGAGGTGCACAGTTTGTACCCATGGGAATTCCAATGACCTGTCGATAAACGATGTTGCCAAAACGAACAAAAATATTGTCCAGCAAAAAATGTTGTCATCTTGTATGCAAGACTTAAGAAATAATTCACGGGAGCGTGAATATATGGCGATTTTACCACGGGTTGGCCCTATATTTTACCCTGAGGGTATGAGAGGGGTAAAATATATGCGTAAAGGGCCAACTCGTGGTAAAATCAACATATATTCACGCTCCCGTGAATTATTTCGATTCTAATATGACATTTACAGGGTACAGAAGAGATGAAGTCGTCTATGTATTCAAAGGTGAAACAGCCATTGTACCCCGTAAAGTATGACGTTTTCTTCTATGACGCCGCGAAAACTGTCGTCAAACTGTCTATGACGTTATCAAAAGTACCGTCGCTTGTCATGACAACACCCATGAATATATGCGGATTTTACCAGGGTTATGGACACAAGGCGATTAAAGGACGTCGTATTAGAATTTGTTATATAATTGTATGGAGAGAACCTAGTCAGTTGTTATAACTGGTGCTCAATCCAATTGATTTATTAGTCGATAAACTATGTTTAAAGTAAAGCAGTAAAACTCTATATGTCAGCGTTTAATTAAGATTTGAAATATTTTATATAGTTTACGAAATAGACAGTAGTTACTGGTGAAGGCAGCTGATTCGCAGAAAAGTGTATGTCAATCTATTTTGACGTCACAAAGAAAAGACAAATAAAGGAATATTCCGGCTTGAAAATCAAGTCAATTCCGCGTTCGACTCATGTTCGCAATATGCCCCAATCGATTGCGCCGATTGGTTGATCTACCTTAATTTCTACTAATTTGCTTTATTTTCTATGATAACACTTTCATTTGCTAAGTTAAAGAAAATGAAAGTCCCTTAGTAACTAAAAATACTCATTACACTCCTACGTAGTAATCGTTTTTAAATTTGTTTAAAACTATGATAAGAATGTGAGTTAATAAAATCAAGAATGTTGAAGCAACATCAAGAATGTTGAAACTTCAAATTAAATTAATGTGGTGCTTTTATATTTTTTTAATAATAATGCATGTAAACTAGAGGCTCACATGAGCCTGTATCGCTCACTTGGCGACTGGTTTTATTCATTGTCACCAATAGACCACCCATTCATACTATAAATCAGTTCACCAATTGTTACATTTTCATTCTTGGATGAGGTACAAACTAAAAATCACAAACTTTGGAAGGGATCACCCAAAGACAATTGTAACCAAGTTTGGTTCCAATTGGCTCAGTAGGTTCAGAGGAGAAGACATTTGAATGCATTTCCCACAGAGTCCCTATGTTAAACTATGTTCTCTGCTGGCGGCCATCTTGAATGAGGTATGAACATAAAAATTACAAACTTTGAAGGGAAACATCTAAAGACTACTGTAAGCAAGTTTGGTTTAAATTGGCTCAGTGGGTTCAGAAGACATTTGAATGCATTTCCCATAGGGTCCCTATGTTAAACTGTGCTACACGCTGGCAGCCATCTTGGATGAGGTACAAACGTAAAAATCACACACTTTAAAGGGGACCACCCAAGGACTATTGTGACCAAGTTTGGTTCAGTTTGACTTGGTAGTTGCAGAGAAGAAGATCTTTGAATACATTTCCCATAGGGTCCTATGTTAAACTATGTCCCATGCTGGCGACCATCTTGGATGAAGTATGAAGTTCAACATAAAAATCACAAACTTTAAAGGGGACCATCCAAACACTACTGTGACAAAATTTAGTCCCCATTGGCTCAGTGGTTTCAGAGGAGAAGATATTTGAATGCATTTCCCATAGGGTCCTATGTTAAACTATCTTCCCCGCTGGCGGCCATCTTGGATGAGATGCGAACCTGCTGGACATATGTAGAAATTGTAGTTCTGGAAAACCTCAACACTTTTGCAATTCACATTTATCCTTTATCTCAAAAAATTTTGAAATGAAAGTAAAAACGTTAAAAAAATGTGAAAATTCAAGGAAAAAGCGGTAATAACTCCTATGTGAGTTGTCAGATTTTCTTCAAAATTGCAGGACATGTAGATCTTACTATGAAGACCATTTTTCTTAAATAAACTTTACTTCTATCATCTACCATTGTCAATATATAAGACTAAAGGTAACGAAAAAATGAATTTTTTACGGAAAAGGGGCAATAAGTCCAAGACGGGTAAAAGGATATTCTTCAAAATTGCAGGGCAGGTAGATCTCATCATACTGATCATTTTCACCATGTCAGAACTTTGATATCTGTAATGCTTTTGGAGTAATTTGTAAAAAATGGCAATTTACCCCTATCGTCTATTTTTAGTAACAGCAGCCATGTTGTTTAATCTACGGTCATAAAAATCACAAACTTGAAAGAGCATACCCTGGTGATGATTCGGGCCAAGTTTGGTTAGTATTGGCCCCGTAGTTTCAGAGAAGATCTTTGAATAAAAGTTAACGGACGGACGGACGGACGACGAACGCCGAGTGATGGCAAAAGCTAAAAAGCAAGAGTTTCAATGTTCTAAATTTTTGATAAAAAAGAATTAACCTTCGAAAATACTGGTAGAGTAGGCATTTCATGGCAAGTGGTTATAAAACATTACCTATAATGCAACCAGTTTGAGCTCTGCAAATGGACCCTTGGAAATTCATTCATTGTGATGACATAATTAAGAAAAGATGCATATTGTAAAAGACGAACAGAGATATAATTAAGACCAATCCCCTGATCCTGAAATACTTGAAATCAATGTTCACCTGACTAATATTAATTGAAATACTTTTAAATAACTTAATACTGAAGTTGCTGTGAATTTAATTTCTACATATGCGCATTTCGACGACTTGTGTCTCTTCAGTGCTGAGTGACTTTTTGATTCATGCACGCCCAGTTAAATGATAGTGAACCTTCGATGACAATTAGAAACATCGCTCTGTACCAAGTTAGTTATATTTGGTTGAAGTGGAGATAATTTTAATTTAAATGTCAAAAGCACAGGCACTTGGGTCCAGGATATTTTTTTTTCTTTTTTTATCAATTAAATGACGTAAATGAACTCGTCTGACATGTGAAATAACGACTTTTTTAAACTATGCCCCATTTTCCTATATATACTCCTCTAACAAGGTTAGAGGAGTGTATATAGGAAAATGGGGCATATGGTTAGAGGAGTATATATAGGAAAATGGGGCATATGGTTAGAGGAGTGGGGCATAGTTTAAAAGTCGTTATTTCACATCGAGGCATGTCAGTGTAACAACCCGGTTTGTAATAAAAACGCACTTTGTAATAAAAAAAAACAGATCTTTCAAATATTTTTCTTTTTAATACTAGGTATATAATTTAGCATTACTGAACATGAATACATACAAAACTATTCATTTATCATGGGTTTTTGGTTATTTTGATTATCAGAGAATTTTATTGCAATCTGGGTTGAGTGATTCAACCCACTTTGTAATAAACAATCACAATGTAATAACCCACTTTGTAATAAAAAATTAAAACCGCAGTTTTCATATATCATGTACTTCAATAATTTATCAAGCATTACTGAACATTATTAACCAACTAGATATGCCTATTTATTATCAAGGCGACATTTTCGCAGCCGATTATTACGAGATCCAAAAAATAGGGCATTATAACAAGACCGTCAGACGAGTTCATTTACGTCATTTAATTGATAAAAAAGAAGAAAAAAATATCCTGGACCCAAGTGCCTGTGGTCAAAAGAAAGTATTTGATAACTAAATACCGAAGTTACTGTGAATTTAGGTTCTGCATATGCGCAATTCGAATTATCAGAAACCTATTCTCGAAATTATCCGGGATAAAAATATGGTATTTTTTTTATATATATAGTATGTTCATTCACTGTTGCAATTGTCACTACAGAAGTTTTACGGTTGTCACCACGATTTGACAGACCATTACAATGTTTCTATTTCACAAATGAGAATAGATATCTTTGGCTAGATCCAGAGTTTATTACTGGACTGATTTAAACCGACTGTGACAAAACCGGACTTTTCACACTGGCAGTGTGACGGGTGCCATGCGTGTACCAGATCATGCTTACCATTCCGGAGCACCTGGTGATACCTCAGTTTTGTAGGGGTTTACACTACTAGTACTTTAGTTATGTGGCGTTCTTGTCGTCGTGTGAATATTATAGTGGTGTATATCACAATTTTCTGAAACCGAGAAAAATCCGTTTAAAATTCAGGTCTGTTTTTTTTTTCGAACTGTTGGTAGAAAGTTGCATCAAAGTTTCAAAACGACATTTTGTACATAACAAGCAAGTAAAATGAATCTTATTCATTACATTAAAGAATTAATCCCCCCCCCCCTTTTTTTGGCTATTGTAACATTCTGATTTTCAAAATCTTACTTTAAAACACAAAAAATGTCATAAGTCCTGGAGATGCAACATTATATATAGTAACTACAGGGTTGAACTTTCCACCGATTTAGCAACCCGGATGCACAGGCTTTTCTAATGGACAGTGGAGATATAACACCGGCGGTACCCTGAAAATCCAAAATGTGGAGTTATAACAGTATAATTTTCACACGACGTCAGTTCTGTTTTGTTTTATTTGTCTTATCTTTGTCATACTGTCTCAATTCGTGTTGAATATGAATTGCCGTGATTTTGGATTTATGATTTTAGAATTCCCCCTTTCCTCATTCTTGCTTCGGTATTCGTTTGTCGATTCATTACAGCATTTTACGGGTTCTAAAAAAAATACGAGAAATTCATTTCACAAATAAGAAGAAAAGTCACGGGATTTCATACATATGGCTTTCACGGGGGTTTCCAATGTGATAACGAAGAAAATTGCCCACCGTTGAAATAAATTTTGGCTAGTGATATTTATACAAATAGTTTCGATGCCTTAATTCGCCCTTTTGAACTGATACTTTTAACGATAATGTGGTAGAATAGATAATAGGCAAACGATTTGAAATGCTTTAGAAGTTTATTTTAATTTGATGTTTGT
Organism: Modiolus philippinarum; assembly: GCA_002080025.1. NCBI lineage: Eukaryota > Metazoa > Mollusca > Bivalvia > Mytilida > Modiolidae > Modiolus > Modiolus philippinarum. The sequence goes on from MJUU01024151.1 coordinate 25,028, forward strand.
GTCTTAACCTAAACGATACAGGCCGATAAGTGATTAGTTTTAAACAAAAGAAATTGAACTTTTCATTAAACGAAACAAAAAATGTCTACTTAGATTTGTTTTCCGTAGTTACAAATTCCAAAAAGTTGTTTCTAATTAGAAAATTTAATGATTTTTTAAATCGTGTATTTCATTAAGGTATAGAAATAATGTAAATGTTTGCCAGCTGGTTGTAAAGTTTGCATTTAAGTGGACTAACGTGGGTGTCTATCAATTTGGATGAATCAAATATACATCTCCGGATTTTCTCCAAAATTGACATACTGATTCATAAAGAATTGATCAATGCGTGTGCAAAATTTCATTTCCACCCTTCCACGCGAATTCCAAGAATAAAACCCCAAATTTCGTGGAGTCTGCTACAATACTGACTCTATTTTTAGAAATGAAATTTACCTATATACGTCATGATTACAACTAAGAGTCAGAGGCCCATTCAGGTAATCGTAATTTGAATTTTGTCTAATAGTTTGTTTTATTGTTTTAAATGAAGCAGTAAACATTCGACTACCGTTCAAAATAAATATTTAGATACAGAAATCTCGAAACATTCCCATTAATTTCGTATTATTTTATCATAATGGGGTATATTGATCCCTGTGAGTGCCTCGGCAGTGTTTATAAATAACATATACCGCCAAATAATGAACACAATGGAAGATACAACCCTAACTAAACCTTGGTTACGGGATATCATTTTGGATCTTGGAAATATACATCTTTGAAATCAATTATTTCATAATTCCCCTTCAGGATTAATCCTTTGGCTATCTTTTAATACAGAAATTGTGTCCGCCCGCGGTAATTTTTTGCCTTTTAATAATATTTCATTGTCGCTAGGTTAATTTCAGTGTGGTCGCAGTGAAGACATTTGACATCAACTATAAACAATTGAACGTGCAATAGCAGATAACTGTTAACTTTTATTTTGTAAATGTTTTTGCTTTACTAAATGCGTCGTTATTTTGTGATTTATATACCCGGAGAAGCTTGATATCCAGCCGTTACTATGCACCATCAACAGACGGCGTGTTTCTAAAATATGGCTGATGAAGTAGAGGCCCACCTCATTAGCATGTTTAGAAGGGAGATAATTTCACACAATGATTTTTCGGACTGGATATAATAATGTAAGAATATTACCGCAAATACATCTTAAAACTTAAGGGACATAGATTTGAGACTTTTCAAACGGACAGATTTGCATGTGATGACGTCATTGGTTATGCTTTGAAAACTTGGGTATTGTAACGTGAATATTAGACACAGATTAGCAAAAGGACACAGTTTTGTAACAGGACAAAGATTTGAGTCCTACATATATGAAAAAGAAAATATTTGACTTCTTAGTTTTGCAAAAGATAGACTGAATATAAACTGCGCAATATTGGCATTTTGTAATAAAATAATTTCTATGAATCAAAACTTATAAACTAAAGTTTTCATTGGAATGTTGGATTTCAGACAAAGTATAAAATGATTAGATGAAATGAAGAAATTAATTGATCGAAGTGCAATATGACCCTACAAGAAACAAGGACGCGTGAAGAACAGAGAAAGAGGAGTCATCAGTGAAATTAATTGATTCAATGTTTCAATGAATATAAATTGAACCAAAACGTGAATAATAGTGTTGATATAACATTTTTTCATTGAGCCATATAATTTTGAATATTAACTTTTCCTTATGATGAATTGTACAGAGAAACCCAATTTAATTTAGTCTATTTAAACATCCTAATATAAACAACTCCATTTTTATGACGGGAAAGTTTTTACCAATCTTTGAGTAAATTGTTAATCATCTCCCACAACTAATAATGTGAACAAAGGAATAGCCTTATCAATACGTGATGATTGACGGTTTAATTTGTTAATATGATTGTAATTATATCCTTGACAACTTGAAAATGATTACTAAATATTTATATTTGTTTATTTAATGGAAATAGAACATGCAACCAATCGGAAATTTTTTTTCTTTTTTTAAACAGTACTTTTTTTATACTACTTTGAAGTTAACGAATACAGTTTAGCCAGTCATGTGCTGTGTTGTACAGTCAATTTTCAAGGTTTGTCCATCTAATACGAATGCGTATACACAAATAAAGGGATATGGAGTAAATGTACAGGAGACAAAATCCCTATAAATACATGCTAAGATTAAGCAAATGGAACAACGCTTTCTTTGTTGTTCTTCATCTTCAAGTCACTATAAGGCCTTCAACAAAGAGGAAACGCTTTAAATCTTTAATTTTTTTTCCTGTGTAGTTCCCTGGCAGATTGTAGCGTGTAGTTGTAATTTTAATTTAGCTAGGAGTATTTTGCAATTAGAAAATTGGAGTTATTATATTTCGACGTCAACCCGAAGCATCCAAATAATTGTAACACAACAAATTACATGCATGTATTTAGAAACCAATAAGAGTAAATAAAGTTATATATTAAAACATGTACACAGGACAATATCATAATAAGGGTTAATGGTAAAAACCATTGGAAAAACTTTTAGGTTGTATCAACAACTGTCGACTTTAAAATCATCATTTAGAAAGCTGGTATTCTAGTAATGGTGATAAAGACATAAATGATTACTATTAATTCAAATGCTTTAGTGCAGCTTCTTACTCTCTCTCTCTCTCTCTCTCTCTCTCTCTATATATATATATATATATATATATATATATATAGTAATAAACTCATGGTATCCAAAGAGCCATTAAGTTTACCAGCAGAGAATTTTCTCATCTTCCACTGTTGCATGACAAAGACACCAATGTTGTATATCGGCATACTTTCTTTATTTTCCATATCACAGTGACGACATCTATTCCATAATGCATCGATATTCGAAAATTTATCTGAAAGAAACTAAAAGTAAAATAGAACACAACGAGACGAGGCGTTTTTTTTTATTACTAAACTTTTCGAAAAAATACATAAAATCTTGTATATCTTAAAAAAAGAAAACAGGGACAATGCGTGTGTGTGGATTTTGATTACAAAAACAGGATAACAGCAAACACCTACAATGACCAGGAACTACAATCACATGCCACAATTTACAAGCAAACTGCACCAGAAAAACAATAATGAAAACAAGAGACAAACATAGATAACGATAGGAACTCGGGATAGATATATGTATATCTCTGTTGATTTTACCTAGCTAACTTACTTTATTCATTTGGTTTTAATAGAGATCTTTTATAAAAGAAGTATCGAAACGTATAAATGTATCGACGTATGTATCTGCTGTATCTAGGATAATACCAAAGCATAGCCTGCAATCCCGATAGTCGATATTTTTTTGACGACGTATGTTTTCATGTACTGAAACAAGATATTATATAGATCACATATTATGTGAATCAAAGTGCTCTTTCCAGTAACGTGTATGCTGGTTTCAATTATTGAAATAAATTACTGTAAGATTTATAGAAATAGGTGAAGCAATCGAACATATTCCTTTATATCGTCACATATCGAACACACACTTTTTATAACTGTTAGATATCGAACAGGCCCCTTGATTTTAACTATATACATTGAATGAATCATTGTACGTTTGCACGTCACTGTATTATGGGCTGAATAGTAAATGCTCAATGAAGACAGTTAAAAATCAACAGATCGGTTTAATATATTAAGTAAATAGAAATTATTAAGTAAAGTTGTTATGTTTGAAAAGTATGTTATTGGAAAAATTGTGTCCGTTGTGTAGGAAAAGGGGGAAAGATTTCTTTGTTCTTTGTATTGTTGTTTTCTCCCCATATAAATTGACTGGGGTTTTTTTGACAACTTTCAATATCAGCAAAATTTGGTACTTTGATTTTCAGAGTAGCAACATCCTTCGTTAATTCGGTATTTTACTGCTCTTGTCAATGACAATGCTTGACTTTTCATTATACTGTTTTAGCCCATCTTGATATAGCCAGGGAGTGATTGTGCTCTCACTTCGTGGTAAACTTTTCATTTAAAGGCCTTCTCTGAAACCGCTGTGCCATTTGGAACCAAACTTACTAACAATACTCCTTAGTTAGTCCCTTTTAAATTTGTATCCGCATGTTCGCACTTCTTCCAAGATGGCTGTGTTGAGCCCTTAAGTGTAATCCTTACCTTAATTGTAATCCGATTACACTTAAGGTTAAGGACCAACCTTAAATGTAATCCCGGTTACATTTACGGTTGCAGGGCCTCCCTTAATTGTAACCGATTACAATTAAGGGAGATAGTGTACATATGGCTGCAGTACCTACCGTAATTGTAATCCCTCGGAATTAGTTTACAATAGAAAACTTGTTCCGCCATAGCATGATTATGAGTCATATTTGTTTTAAATAGCCATCGTTACCATGGAAACAAGAAAGGGCGGAGAAAAAAGTGCTCAGAATTGTTTCAAAATATGATACAAAAGAAATGTAAAAATTGTTCTAAAGCTTTCAATTCCCTAAAACGGAAAAGTAGATGGAATTGTATGAAAATTATAGAAATTCTGACTTTTAAACAATTTTTTTTAATCAGACTCCATCTAGCGACCAATTTCTAGCGACAAATTTTCTAGCGAAGAATTTTTGGGTTTATCTAAAATCCAAAAATTAAAGGCATACCGAAAAGAACCATAATGCATATCATTTCTAGCGACCAGTTTTTGTTTTTTTTTATACTAGAAATGCCATAATTGCTAGCGTTTCCATGGGAATAAATCAAGTAGCTAACAATCGCTTGAAGAAAATGTACAGACATAATGTCAAAGATTTGTAGACACTATTCTGAGAGTTAAAATTTTCCTAAATGACATCCGTTGTAATGAAATCGAAAAATGATGGACGGAAGGATCTTTTTCGGGACTCTGTGATTAGTTGTTTTATTCAACGGGCTGATTCAGGATTAACCGTAACAATACCAATGATAAACGGAATAGGAGTCTTCATTTTTCGGGATGAGGATTAAGTCATTTATTTACTGGAAAAATCGGGATTTTGTGATTATTTTCACGTGAATCCGAGATCAGACCCCTTCCTTCCCCATTCTAAAAGTACGGGAAGATAAAAAAAAAAACAGCCAGGATAACATTTAAAGGAAAGGTGACCAGGATGGGTTGTCTTATGTTAGCTAGAATCACAAAATCACTATCTGCATGCGACTTGCTCCGACTTACTCTTCATTCTCAGAACAATCAGACAGCAACAAAATAAATACTTTCATTTATAGGGTCAGACTGTTTCTCATCGATACTGGGATTTGTACCGAAATACCTGATACTTCCTTGCCAAATCCTGCATAGTTTTGTGTATAATGCTTCTGTTGTTCAATATTTAAGACGATGCGACATCTTTACAAATCTTTTTAAATGTAGTTTTGTCAGAGACATAAATTCCAGAGATTCGAAGCTACGGGAAGTATTGTGATATATCGTGTCTACTCCGATATCAATATTGGCGCAAAATTCAAATAGTATAAGACTAGAATGCAAATATCTCACTATTTCGACGTATCGTCAAAGAACTTAATATATTTGTATATTTCAGAAATTGCTAAAACGGATCACAAACCGGATTTCACTGATGAAGTTGTTTTTATGTGCTTCCCACTGACTGCAAATTCACAACAAGTGTGGAGCCAAATAGGTGTCTCGCCCGTCGGCACATGGATCGGGGGGAAATTGTTAGACAAATTGCAAAACAAATGATGAAATATACTACAAAACTAACCTAAATAACACCAATTTCAATTATTAAGAAATGTATCTGATCAGAGAAACTTAAAAGTGTTTGATCATTAGACTGAAATTGAGGTCAAGGGCAAAAGTCTTATACCAGACTGACATAAACTACCCAAACCAAGTGATATACAAAATATTATAGATCTCTCACTAATAAATGTCGAGAAATGGATCTAATCTAAAGAAAATTAACATGGTCACTAAACTTTCATTTAACAGCTCAAGGACAGAAATCACCAGCCAGGCCGACATGTACTACTTAATACCAACCTTCATACCTAATAATATTGACCAAGCACTTGTATTAATTGAGAAATTGATCAAATCAGAGAAGTTTACCTGGTCACTAGACCCTGAAATTGAGGTCAAGGACTAATGCCATATACCAAACTGTTGTTGAGAAAGTGCTCTAATCAGAAAAACTTAATATGGTCAGTAGACTGTGAAAGTGAGGTCAAGGACAAAAGTAACATTTCAGACTGATATGTACTACACATGACCGAGCTACATACCAAATTTAACCTGGTCACTAGACCATGAAATCCAGGTCAAGGACAAAAGTCATGTAACAGACTCACATAAACTATCCAAGACCAACCTACATACCATATATCATTGGCCTACCACCTATAGTTATTGAGGAATGGATGTAATCTGAAAAAAAACTTAACCTGGTCACTAGACAGTGAAATTAAAGACAAGGTCACATAATTTTGTGTCCATCAGGTAGCACTTAATAATTACTGCCACTGTACCAAATAAGATGTTCCTACATAAAAGGGTTTTCAATCTATCATATATTTAGTAAAAGTTAATGACGCCACCGCCGCCGCCGTCGTCATACTTTGCAGGCCTATGTCCCACTTTCGGCGACTTTTTGTCGCGGGCGAGACAAATACAATATGACGAATGACGCCTCTCGCTACTATCTCGTGAGGTCATGTAGCCAAAATATGGAAAACAATGGTTCATTAAAATCACTTAAAATCACCAAAAACAAGTCAGTCAAATGAGAAACAATCTTACAAATTATACGACATCTTGGTGTTGTCGCTCTATATTTACTATTAAAAACAAATGTCAAATTGAGAGGTTGGTGTACGGGTCCCGTATGTTTCACCCTCATGGGTGTTACGCTTATATCATTAACTGAAAGAAAAATCAAATAAATAAATGATTTATCGGAGAACAACATTTGGAGATATCAGTGGAAAAGATATTGGAACAGTTTGTTTGATGTTGCCCGTTATTCACCAGTTTAAAAAAAAATTCTGTTATCTGGTTTGAAATCAATTTCCGTTTTGCTATTATTGGGGGAACCCTTGTCCCCCCTCAATACATTTAGATCATATCGGAAATGTTTACAAAAATGGTATACGACAATGGCAAACTAGAACAAAAATGCAATGACAATAAAATTTGCAATGAACAAAAACACAAACCAAATTTTAAATGTTTATTTTTTCACTCGTTTAAGAGCTCTGTAAAGAACAATTCAGTAAACATTTGAGTATTATTAATTGACAAATCTGCATAATGAACATGAACTTCCAATATCCAGTTATTTTCGTGATTTCTGGTACTTTAAAATTCCAACTGTACAGTCACTTCCCCGTAATTCTAGATTTCCGATAGTAATTCTAAGCTTTTTTTCTCCGCTTTTTTCCCATGGTAACGATGGCTACTCAAAACAAATATTATATGTGCTGCATATTGTAAACTAATTCCGAGGGATTACAATTACGGTAGGTACTACAGGTATATGTACATTATCTCCCTTAATTGTAATCGGTTACAATTAAGGGAGGTCCTGCAACCGTAAATGTAACCGGGATAACATTAAACGGTGGTCCTTAACCTTAAGTGTAATCGGATTACATTTAAGGTAAGGATTACACTTAAGGGCTCAACATGGCTGCCATCGGGCAACATAGTTTAACTTTAGACCTAAAAGATCGATTAATTGACCAGTTCGTTCAACGACTATATGCAGACATGGAAAATTCTATAAAGACAGATCTTACACGTCTTTAAAGCATGGCATATATATTGAAAAAGTATCTATTAAACCTAAATGTACCTGACAGGGTAACTTTTTGTCGATTTAGATGTTCGAATTTCCAAATATCCGTTGAAACTGGGAGATGGGAAAATATTCCATTTGAAGAACGAATTTGTAATCTCTGTCATATGGATATGACAGGTGATGAATACCACTATTTATTCATATGTAATAATGACCAAATTAAAGCATTAAGGGAAAAATATATACTTGTTTATTACATAAATCGCCCAACAATTTATAAAATGCATGGACTTTTATCACTCTGCAATGATATGGTATTGTCAAAATTGTGTATGTTTTTGAGACAGTTTGAAAAAATAATTTCATAGATGGTATTATATGTATAAAAGTTCTGTTTTATTTGTTTTTATATATTTATGTTTATTTATATGCATATATGTGCCTAGTCTGTAACCAATGTTTATATTTTTATATATTTGTCCTCTTGTAGCACGTATACTGTGCCTAAGTTGAAATAAACTTGTCTTATCAAATATATATTAAAATATAAAATATATATTATATCATACACTGTTATCGGTTATCATGAAAGTTAATACAATTGAGATATATATAGTATATAATTTGCTAGTTTTGTTTCCATACTGTTTTATTACCTAAAGTCATAAAATTAAGACCATTAAAATTCTTCTTCGTCGCTCTTTATTCAGTGTCTATCAATGCATCAAACGTTAATGTAATTTCTATAAATATTATTTCCATGATTTCTTTTTCATTCTATTTTCTCAGCAATGCTTTAATTTTTTGACACACTGCATTTTATATAAAGCCTGCGACTGATTGCATTCATCTTACTATATTTCCGCCTTCTCGACTTGGTTGTAAATATCTGCATATAATCTTATATCGATATATAAGTTTTTGATATGTATTTGATATCTGGTTCACTGTTTTTGCTGTTGGAGTAATATGAATAAAATGTATGTTTGTTCTAAAACTAATGAGAATCACTTTGCAATTACGCCGACGGGTGGGGGATCAGAGGTTGCATACCCGCTTGGATATGTTCAAAATTTTGTGCAGAATTATCTTTCGGAAGATGTATTTTAAATCTTAAATATCAGTTGATTATTCACAAAATGTTTAAACTTGATATGCATTGAAGAGACATAAATATGACCATGTTCACTACACAAAATTGGATGGATAAATAAATAAATAAATGCCAATGAAAACAAAATATTTTGTTTTTCAGAGTCGAAAGGATAAGGCGAAAAAACGATATACCCCTGATTTTCGTCTTGAGTGCATAACATATTCCAAATGAATTATGCATCTACATGTATATTTGTTTAAAGTTTACTGTTTAATTCGACTCCTTTTGGGAGCACAGATATGTAATACAGAGTCCGTATATCTCCTATCTTATTACAAAGGTCATATTATTACTGAATACAATTGTCAATAATAAGTCGAAAAAAAGAACGTGGAATCAAAAAAGCTTACTATGTATATCAGAGAGTTATGTTATCGGAACGGTAATCCATGTTTTAATTTTGGCCAGATACGTAAGATGCGTACGTATCTAGCTTGTAATATGCAAATGCTCTATTAGTATGTTTATTATACAATAGGGAAACGGGACAGGTAAAGGGGATGTTGGTACCCAAAAATTGGTTTAACCCTACCACTGGCTTTTGCTAGTGCCGGTGTTCTATAGCTATTTTTCCCCCATGCCAGTTTTTCCGGGGGAAAAACTAGCATATGCTGATTTTTCTCCCCGTTCCAAACTTTCCCCCTTATGGAACACGGGGGAAAAATGAGATCATTGCCATTTTTCCCTTTCAACCGTACATATGCTCATTTTTCCCCCTAATGTCATCAGTGGTCGCATGGAAATACTCTCAGAAATTTAATTAGTGGAACCTGTGAGAAAAGACTTCTGCTTAAAGCCCCCTCCCATAAAAGAGAAATAAAAAAAAATAGCTCTGAAGAAAAACAACCTAGTCAATATCAATTATTAATAAATGGCAAAATTTCACAAAAAAATACAGACCGATAGACAATCTGCAAAGTTAGGAGTTAATATGTCCAGGGAAAATCCAGTTAGATACGTGATTCTTTCGTTGGAGAGATAAACAGGACACTTTACGCAATACCACTTTGGCCAAATCATTGGCTGCAGCGGCTCTCAGAGTTGGCATCACTTGTCATTTCATGTTGCTTTAATGTATTGCAGAAATAATTCATAATTGTCGGTACATTTTTTAAATCTAATTTTCGTTTATCATGGAGTGCATTTGTTCATTTCTGATGTGTGTTGATCTTTTTCTACCTCCTTTTCTCAAATAACATCGGCGGATCAAGCCTCCAAAAAGGGGATTTAAATGAGGTTCCATAAAAAAGGGGGTTCCAGGCCATTTTTTTCCCGATCTTTTGTCAATCGTGCCTAAATTTTGCACAAGATTTTTTTAAGAAAAAAAGGGTCCCAACTCAGGGAGCCCTCCCTTTTGATCAGTCAGTTAATAGTAATACTATTGATCATGAGTGAAAGCATGGTTAAACATCGAGTTCAGTTCTCAAATTAAGTCATATATTAAAGAAATTGCATTAAAGTTATGTCAAAATTGAAGAGCGTTCTATGAGATTTATATGTGAATTCTTGACACACGGACAAGGTCTGTCTGTTCAGATGAATCTAGATATGAGAGGGGGGGGGACCTTTTTCGGGATGTCGGGATAAGATGTTTTTAAGCTCGGGATTTCGGGATTTTTATGATTTAAGCCCGGGATTTCGGGAAATTTATTCACCGGGAATCGGGATTTCATCAGTCTTTAAGTTTCTTTGTAGTTCGGGATTTAGAAAAAATAAAGTCGGGATTCCGGGATCAGACACCCTCCTGCATCCCCCCCAGATATGTCTCTCATCAGTTGTTGACCAAAGCTCGGACGACATGTCAGACCAGTTGAGATTAAAAAGACATTAAGTTTATGTTTGTCGACGATCCCGCATCCATGGATCAAAGGAAAAAGACATGGATGTAGCGTTGCTCGACAATTAGCAATGAAATCCACTCAAACCGGTGCTAGGTGCGCCGTCTTGAACTTGCTATGAGGTATGAGTAATGCTCATTGTTGAAAGCCTCATGGTGACTTCAAGATGCAGATCAACAATAAAAGTGTTGATCCATTGCTTGGTTTTATCATGTATTTGCAGAGATTTTCTCTCATTTGCATTTACTCAATATCCCTCCATTGTAAATGTTCTTCAAGATGAAGAAAAACAATAAAAACGTTGTTCCTTTGCTTATTTTTGCCATGTATTTGTAGAGACTTTGGCTCATGTGCATT
>MJUU01024152.1:0-13840 GCA_002080025.1 Modiolus philippinarum
TTGTAGCTGTCTCACGTCCTTGTTTTTATCTGTTACCGTTTTTACCATCTCTTTGGACTTCGATTTTTGTAGTCATCACTTCCCTTGTTCCTTCGGTATTCTACTGCCGTTGTTTGCTACAAAGAAAAGGGAAGTTGACCATTGGAAAAGTGAATTTATCAATTTACAATCACCAATTAAATAATAATGTACTTGTGTTACGCAAAACATCCTTCATATGTACGAACGTAAGTAGGAAAAAAGGAAAACCACTGACCTTTTTGAACACTTGTAGCGCAATTTTGAAGTAGAAACACAATCTTTCGAATGGATACGCCGGAATTTTTCACACGATTGCTAAAAATACAAATGATGTCAAAATATTTAATTTGTCGACATGTAAAGGGAATAAGTTATATAGGAATTACAAAGAAATTTGTTTTCGTTTCAGTCATTCTACGATATAACAACACCAGGATTAGATATACAGCGTGGTGATTACTTGGTTAGTACATAAGAAATAGCATTTAATTTTAATACCACAAATTAACATTTCTAGTTTTATTATACCGTACAGTTTACATCTACAACAATCTATGCCCCTTCATCACGCCATGCTGAAAAATAAATCGATGCACTTAATATACAACGAAAAGGCAGAGGTGTAGATTGAAAATCTTATGCACGCGAGTCCCTTTGTTATCCATTTTATATATAATGTACGATCTAACTTTATTGGTCAAATAACTATTAATGTTTGCTTACTTGTAAAGTAAATTCTTCTTACGTACCACTTTTAAATTTGGTTCAAGAAACATTCGTTTAATGACTATTCGAATGATAGCAAGTTAAGTGAACCTTCGACGCTAACAAACCAATTGTTGCATCGAGAAATCAGACTTGATATTAACCTCATAGTCGGTATATGGTTGTATTGTTTCACAAAAATGAACAAACATATTACAACTGGAACGGCTTATTAATCAATGCCAAATCCAGATACCGATGTATAGTTGCAGAATGGGAAAAAATTTCTAATTCAGATGTTTTCGAGCCAGGTAAAACTCCAAGGAGATATCATTATACAAGACAGAAGAATCATGATCCGAGTACTAACAATATAACAAGATATCTTAATTGTAGTAGTAATAAAGAAAAAAAAACTAATGTGATCACATTTTCGACTTTTGTGTCACTTTAAATTATTAAAAATAAAAAGAAATAATCGAATAAAGATTTTGTTAAATAGAAAATATAATGTCATAACATTAGTACAAATAATTGAAAGCTGAAAAACTGTCCAAAGAATGGGTTGCATTAAGGCCTTAAATCGGCCCACTGATTTGCTAAAAAATAAATTTAGTAAAAGCATAATCTATTTGATACCTTTCAACACTGGAACATTTGCAGTTTTTAACAATATGTGTATTTTTTCAAAACATTGCTTCATTCCACTGAAACTAGCTCATTTCTAATACCCCTCTTGAGGGCAATTTACATTAAGCCTATGGAAAAATAGTCAACATGGGTATATCAAAACTGCATTTTAACCCTGCCTTGCATTCGGAACCAAGCTAATAATTTTACAAGAGATTACTTATCAAATAAGAACTAAGCATGCAAAATGCCAAGCTGGTTCCGCGTGCAAGTCATAAAAAAAATTGAAAAAAAAAATTTGTTTGAGTGAAAATTCAGTGTTTTTATGATATTCTGTTTTGTTATCTGTCTTATTTATCAAAAAGTTTCATTGATTCATATATGCAAATTATAGCTTTATACACATCAAAATTCTCAGTAAATGTGGTTTTGCTATTATTCTATACCTTGCATCAGCTTTTTTTCTGACCTGTCAATTTGCCAAATAAGATGAACAAAATGTGGTTTGATAAGTAGACCATATTTATTTTGTGAAGTTTTCCTTGTTTGTTAATTCTCGATATAAAAATGTGCTTTTGTGTATTTGAAACAATATATATGAGCCGTGGAATAATCAGTTACCCTACAGCATCATCTGTGCATATGTAAAAAATATTCAGAAGAAATTTGGTCATCTATTGCTCAATTTCTATGTATTTTTAAGCTTGTTTATTTCCAATGTTACCTTTATATATAATATTTTCGATTTTATAACTGTCATTTAAGCACAATTTGTCTTCTTAGAAAAGGGTTCCCTCTCGATATGTTACAGGAGTCCCTATAACTTTCAAATAGAGGTGACACTTGGACAGAAATGATGTGTAATATATGAATTTAACAATCGCCTGCCTCAGTTAAAATATAACACATACATGCATCTTTAGTTTTATATGCTTCATTGGTATAATTCATAGTAAAACCTCTGAAAATTTAACGAAAATATTATTTAATTACACCAAATAAAGTGCAAATTATTCACATTCAACAATAAATGTTTCAGTGTTTGAATACGAGGCAAAATTTCGAAAATCAAAAAAAAAAAAAAATCTTAAAAGTAAAACTGATACTCATACCAATCATGCGTTTAAAGTCGACAAAATCGTTTTATTTAAGTCCACTAACGTGATATTTTGTTTAAAATATAAAAATATATGTAGAAATATATCGGAAAAGCACAAATTAATAGTAATATCCAGAAAATATAAGAAAATCTAATGGTATAATACTCCATTTACCTCGAAAAATGAAGTTTTTGTGTATATTTTTCTCATAAAGGGTTATCTTTATTAAACTGTATTATTTCCTTTCAAAAAAGACATTGATTGACAAAAGAATTATACCATGGATAGAATAGCATCATTTGCATATTATTTTAATATCACAATGTGGTTCATTGTTGTTTTGCCAACGTGCCAATCTTTATTCTTTTCTTACTCTATTTCTTCTTTTGACATGAGTGCTAGTAAAATCATGTGATCACGTGACTTGCACATGCGCTTTTTGATATTTTATTGTACAATCTTAAACTACATATATTGTAGGTAACATTGAAACATATTATATCAAAATTTAAGGTGGGCCGGAAAACGGCCTTATTGCAACCCATCCTTTTAGGAAATTACTCCTTAAACGATAGTTGAAAAACTTGTACAATATCAAATATAACCCCCGTGTGCAGAAAGTCACAATTTTTTATGGCTTTCACCAAGTGTCAGGTTGTGACAATGGCAGAAGAAAACTTTTTAATGTTGTCATGAAGTTTAAAAGCAAGTTACTTTTGTTGAACATTATATCTTCATTCATTTTACATGTTTTTTTTTTAAAGAAAACTTAATCAGGGGCCGACTCACCGTTCATTGAAGATCCTATGGTGGCTTTGAGTTGTTTTTTCTCCCCTTTGGATCGTTGTCTCTTTGACACATTCCCCGTTTCCCTTCTTTTTTTCTATTATTATATAGATACACTTTTATGCATTCAAATTTTGGCATTTTATCTTACTATATTTTTTTATAATTATTGTATTTTTTATGCTCTTACCACTTTTTTTTTCGTGCCCACATCTCCTGATTTTATTATGCAATATTTGTCCTTAACTGTATGAGAGCCGTGTGGTTGTTTTTATATTGTAATTGTATCAAACAACAAATGACAGCGATAATAAGAAGACTTCATCAGTTGACCTGTGTCAAAGAGTAAAGACATTCACCTCTGGTTGAAGACCCTCAGGCGAAATCAAGATGTAGACAGGAAAAAACCCTGTCCTTGATAAACTGGAGTTTTCTAGATATCGTGTGCGTTTTTTTTTTTTTTTTGGGGGGGGGGGGCATATGTACATTCACTTAATATCCTTTCTTTCATTTTTTTCTACGTGGATGCAGCGTTATTCGACATTTAGCAATGGATATCTCTAAAACCGGTAATAGAAGCCACTCTGAACTTAATATGAGGTATGAGCAAAGCTCGTCGTTTACGGCCTCATTATGACTTTGAAGAATTAGAACAGCAATGAAAGCGTTGTTTCATTGTTTTGCTTTGTTTGCCATGTATTTGTAAAGACTTTGTCTCATCTTCATTTACTCCATATTCTTTCACTGTTTTTTTATATACTATTTAACTATTGGGTATGTTTTCCCATTGTTTTATCATTTTCACTTAAATATTTCCGTTTTCTGAAAAGGTTGCCAGGTGTACATTTAAAAGCAAAAGAAAATATGTGACTTCCACAGGGTAAGTTCGCCTACGACGTAGATTAAGATAACGAAAACGGTATTAAAATTGTGAAATACATATCTTTTATTTAATTTACTATTAATTGTATGACAAAATATTGTGGCAAAATTGATATGAAATCCCCTTTTTGGTATTTTTACCTAGTCTCCTTAATATTTTTTTGGTATTTTATAATTTTTGTTATACTTGTGTTGGCATATTGAAGAACTAGGATTTTGCAGCCTCCAAAAAATGACAAAGATCTTATTTTTTCAATAAACATTATGTAAAATGGGCATTGTGTTCATATGTAATGGTTCTCTCCGTAGATTCAATACTTGAGTACAGTTTCATCCTGTCAATTGAAATGATTACAGCAATAACTCATAGAAAATTTAACCGTACAATATCCACTAGCTGTTACAATGCATGTAAGCAGCGCAATAAGCTCCAAACTAATGCGTCTCCGATTGACGAGCACGCCATATAAATACATCTAGATAAAAAGAAATAAATTACTTTCTCAATTTAATTTGTTGTCTATGATCTTTTACGCACATTTCTTAATATTTTGATTTGATCTGCACTAAAGAGACATAATTTATCGAAATGCACATATGCAGAAACTACATTCACAGTAACTTCGGTATTTGTTATTTAAAACGTATTATTATATAGATAGCGGTGAAAGATTGAGATATCCCAGTGAAAGAAAAGTGATAATAAACTGTGAAATTATTTTCCATAATTTCACTCTAGGAAGTGACGTCACAATAGACGTTGTCAACGTTGTTGTTAAGTAAACGTCACAGCGGATTAATCTTGAAAACGTAGTTCATGAAATGAATCATCAACGGAAAAATCAAATATGCGTGAAAATCTATATAATAAAAACTATAACTAATCCTTGATTCTGATTATCGAAAATATTCAACTCATGATCGAAAAACGCTGTAATTACTGCGTTATTCGATCATTCGTTGAATATCCTGCGATAATCAGAATCTTGGATTAGTTATAGTATAAATATTTGTTATTTGTTAATAATCGTAAATTTTGATTGGGACTTAATACCAATAAATAAATGATATACTTTAGTTTTTTACTTTCTACACATTCATTTTTATTTACAGACCGACAAATAAGGACGAGATGTGCAACCTATATATCATGTTTTATACAAAGACTCAGAGTAGATCTAAAAGGATCATGAGATGTTTCAAGAACCATGACAAATACAAACTGAATGACAAATTTCAAAATGTACCTGATGCGATGAGTTCTGTTGTGGGAATTCCACCATTTCAAATGCATGACGATCTCTATGTAAATGATATAGAATAAAAAAAGGTTTCCTTTCACTAATTGTGTGTTTCAATAGAAAAAGACAATGACTAGAAGCATCCAAACATTTGTAAAGGTAGTGAAGTGAGATTTTTTTGTTTTTTTGTTTTTTGGCAATTAGTATATATCATAAAGAAATGCTCTCTTAAACCAGAAATATAGTTTTTTACAGCAATAAAAATAGAACTTTTCAACAACTCTACGTATTGCTTCTGATACATTTATTGAGTAATTTTGTCAACGTCAATACTTTAAACTTTCTCTTTACGATTAAGATACCAGAACATCACTATCAACGCAATAAACTAACAACTACTTGTCTTCTCTCCGTAATCTCTGCTTAATTCATATTGTACAATCTCTTTCCATAGTCAGGTCCTGTTGAATAACCATTCAATATCAAAGGCATGATAATACTTGTATGCGTAGTTTAAACTTCATTCTTATGCAATAAGTTGTGTCAGTCGTCAAGTTTTCGACTATTTGTCAAATTGGTTGATCAAGTAAATCCAAAAAAAAAAACTTCTGATACAAATTTGTGAATTTTTTAATATCACTTCATTGTGTATTAAGGGAACAATGCAGAGACAGTAGGAAATCAGAATTGGTATTGTTTTCCGTCAAAATTTAAACGTGTGTAGCTCAAAATTGAGCCAACTGACTTATCGATAATTTTTGCTCAAAATTAACTATAGATTATATTACAACATAACACACCATTTATACATTTTTTTTTTGATTTCTCAATATAAGGATTGACCAACCTTAGCTACATATATATGTGTTGTACACTAATGTATATAAATCATGGAAAGGGTATGGAGTAAATGCACGAGACAAAGTCTTTACAAATGCACTGTAGAAGAAAGCAATGGTACAACGCTTATTCGCTTGTTGTACTTAATTATTGTTCATATGTATATATTAAGCTTTGTTTGTTGTACGTTCAAACTGCACGTGATGCATTGTTTCAATGTATTTGTGTATTCTTCCAATTTATGTATTGACTTCATTTTTGTATTGCGTGGTTTTTGTTTGTTTGTTTGTTTGTTTGTTTTTTTTTGTTTTTTTTTTTGTTTTTTTTGTTGTTGTTTTTTGTTGTTGTTGTTTTGTTTTGTTTTGTTTTGGGTTTTTTTTTTGTTTTTTTTTGTATTGTTTTTGTTTTTGTTTATGTTTTTGTTTTTTGTTTTTTTGTTTGTTTATTTTTTTGTTTGTTTGTTTGTTTTTTTTTGTATATTTATTTCATGTGTTGTGTTGCAATTTATGTATAAGCTGATGTACTTTTCTTTGTATAAATTTGCTTCTGTTTCAATTTTGTTGCAAATTAATTTTATACCGTAATATTTGTAATATTTTGTTATCAAAATGAAGACATGAATGACATGAGTAAGTGAAAATGGAATGTTTGCAAATTTTATATATCAATTACCGAAATCAGTGAAAACATTTCTGTTGTAAGCCATATCGATAACGTATGTCTCGTCAGTACTGATAGTATCAAAACATTTGGAATACCATAAATAAAATGCCTTAAAAACTTTAATAGAAAACAATTACAAGGATGATCCAAATGGAAAGCCGAAATCAGCTACAGAAAAAGCTTTGTGTGATCGGAAACTCCTTAGTTTTCAAAAAAATCAACAAAATATAAATATATTTATATATATCGTTAGTTTCTTGAAAAAAATTGGCTTTTAGTCAGCACCGTCAGTACGGAAATACTTGGGTTATTGATCCCATTCGAATTCAGGTGATTCAGCATCCCGAACTTTGATTATGATTATTTCCGCTTTTTGTCAACTGGATAAGGTTATCAATTAAAAGTTTGACCGTAACTATCGCGATAAACATTGTTTATACTTAAATACATTGTAAAGTGTAATGATTTTTATATTGATATTGACTCGTAATGCAGGAGATGCATCACTAAAATCGTCAAATGATGGCATTTCGTACAATAAAAGATGTTACATCTTAAAAGATTGGGGATTTTTCATGCTGCCAAAGAAAGTTCATCTGTAAGAATATAAATAATAAATGCAGAACAACGCAT
Organism: Modiolus philippinarum; assembly: GCA_002080025.1. Taxonomy (NCBI): domain Eukaryota; kingdom Metazoa; phylum Mollusca; class Bivalvia; order Mytilida; family Modiolidae; genus Modiolus; species Modiolus philippinarum. The sequence continues at coordinate 7,502 of MJUU01024152.1, forward strand.
TATGCTTCTTTTGTGCATATATGTATATTTCGAAAGCTATTATGATGCAAAATATCATCCCGCTCCCCAGAATATGAAGTCTGAGCGCTCGCTCGCCCCTTTGCTTCATATTTTGGCTCAATGTATTATATTTTATGATATACAGCTGTCAAAATCCATATAACATATACATGTTTATGGAAGTTTTGAGTTTTGCTTTTTCCTCCGTAGTGCGACAGTATTTTGCCAGCAGATAGCCTAGGCTCCTTGAGTTAGCCGGTAGTTTAGCGGCAAGCACCCCTTGACCCACCTTTCAAAATTACGACTTGTCATTTTCTCTCTTTTCACGACTTTTGTCATGGAGTTAGTATTTTACCTGTATTGGGTTTTATTCATATGTTTATTATACTATAGGGAAACGGGGCGAATAAAGGGGAGGTTTGGGTATCCATAAACCGGTTGAACCCTGCCGCTGGCTTTGCTAGTGCCGGTACCAAGTCTGGCTGTCCCGAGTTCCTATCGTTGTTTACGTTTGTCCTTTGTCTTGTTTGTGTTTTTCCCGTGTACTTCCCTGGCAGATTGTGGCATTTGAATATGAATTTCAGCCATTGTAGATGTTTCCTGTTATCCCCTTTGTTACATTTATGTATACCTGGCTGGGCTTTAAGTCGACTTTAAATTTTGAATTTAGCTTTTAATGCCTCGTGGTGAATTCAAGATGAAGGACAACAATAAAATTGTTGTTCCTTTGCTTGGTTCTACCATATATTTTTAAAGACTGTCTCGTGTGCATTTGCTCAATATCCTTTCATTGCTTATTTCAATACTATGCTTTGTAATTTCGAGATGTAATTCTGAATTCCTTTTTAAAGTGCCCACATCTCACTATTTTATAATGCCAAGTTTTCTTACATTCGACTTGATTAGTGCCCTATATTTGTCCATATGTTGTAATTGTGCACTATGTTAAGACAGTGCTTTTGTCGGGCAACGGATGACAGTGATTGTAAGAGCACTTTGCCAGTTTATTAGGAAGCGAAGCTTCCATATATTTTGGAAACTGCAATTTTGTTCCCAATACTATGAGTTGAAAAAATCCCTGCGTCGAGAGTTATCGTTCTTGGAAATATACGCAAATGGACACATCAATCTTTCAGGGAAGATTTCCAAAATATGTGTAAAAAATAAAGCATATGAATACGTTGCTTGATGGCCATTCAAACATGTTGATGGTAAAATGGAAATGAAGAAAACAGAATAAAAACAGTTTTACTGGGGAATTCTGGTACGAAACTAAAGACATATAAATCCATTCGGAATTCCACTGCATCGAAAAGGGTTATGATAATAACCGAGAAATTATGAATGAATATATGCAACTATGACAACGATAAAGAGGATCAATATCGTTACGCAAGAATTTTGAGTATATTTGTTTATACGCTAAACTACCACTTATACACAGTCATGCAGTATAGAAAAGACGCCAGGGAAGGTTTTGTCAGCAAACTAGATGCAGCTATGTAGTTACTTCGCGACGGTTGTTTTTACTGCTTAATTAAATAACGATTGCATGATCATTGACATTGCAACGACAAGTTGACGTGCATCCATTGCTCATAGCATACGTTCAAGACTGGCATTTATTCATCGAACGTATCCATACAATCCATTTACAGGGAATCCAATCAAAATATGAAGTCTTATCTTGATGCAGAGCGTTGACAATCGGCTCACTCCTTTGTCCCAAATTTTGACTCCTGCTTGGGGACTTCATCTTGTTATATACTGACGTATATTTGACCAAAAACTTTCTAAATAAAATGGCATTATGCTTTTCAATAACATAATGCTCAAATGATTGAGAAAATTCGTCAAAACAACAAGCGTCTGCTACCCCGGAAATATACTTCCAGCCACCCAGGACCGATAACTGCAATAATCAAAGGGCTTGAAGTACTGTGACGGGTATTATTAAACAGTCTAAATCATGGACAAAAACAAAGGATCCCACAATTCCATTGTGCATTTAGGTACAAACTACAAAAATGTAACAAATAAAATGAGTAGCCTTTTTAGGCATCCTACCCCATGTTCAGTGTAGTGTCAAGGAATTAAGTCAGTATTATAAGAGCGGCGATGTCAAAACAATGCATGAAATAAAATATAAAACTAGAATAAATAAACCTTAACCCCCCCCCCCCCCCAAAAAAAAACAAAAACAAAACAAACACACTTTAATGATATAAGCTAAGTTTAAGTTATTATCATTATTTCGTAACAAGCCCTTGTGTTCAGTGCAGAGGGAATTTAAACATTGGGAATACAACAATGCCAAAGATGTATGAACATGATGAAAGCTGATAGACATGGAGTTAAGTATCATAGCAGTGTAATTTTTGCCTTGGAATCATATTTGTCATATAAACAAACTCTTTTATGTTGGCGATATCTATCAGTTATGCTCAATGCTTCTTTTCACGTACGCGCTTCACAAATTCATTTTTTTAATTACGTTTCACAATCTTCAAATACTATATTTTTGGATGAATTGTGTCGTACTGTTTCGTCTTCATTGGCGGACAAATCTGTTTACTTGATTTTTACCACAATAACAATAATCATTATTTGATCTTAAACTTTGAACACATGCAGCGTAAGGGAAATTAACCCTTGTTACATATGAATTGTCCAATGCAAGCCTAAATTTGACTGCAGTCTGGTCCGTTAATACCGCGGTTTGTCTGTTATATATCACTATGGTGAATGGCACACAGGCACTTGTTTCGGAAAAAAATACCCCGGAGGGTAGTTTTTCTGAAGTGCCTCGGGAATGGCACCGCGGCTGATAAAGTCTTCAAAAAGGGGTTCCAATGGAGTTCCGTAAAAAGGTGTTCCAGTCAATTTTTCTCCAGTTTTTATTGAGTGTGTCTAAATTTTGTATGAAATTTTTTAAGTTTTGCCGAAAATATCACGGGGTCTATCCCAGAACACCTCCTCCGTGTGATCCGTTATACAACCGAATTGCCCTGAGTGGCCGTCAGCGAACCAACCTTTCTGGCTTTCCTTTGAATGAAACCTTCTAAAATCGTATAAAAAACTGACGACCACAAATAGTTTAAGGAAAAATAAGGTTAGTACAATTTTTGCTTTACTTTGTCAGTACTTTTGAGTAAAAATTGAATAATTCATTAACTTTTGTCAATACAAATGTAACTATTCTCCAGGCGAGTCATAACCTATGGCTATGCCAAAGCAAAGGTGCAGGTTAAAAGTGAGGTAAAACTTGAAAGATATACATATTTTTTAAATTAATTGGGTCAAGAACATACTGTCCGTAATGTTGTAAAAGCCAATGCCAAACCCTATCAAGTTCACTTACTGTGAAAAATCGGTAGAAAACAAAACCATCTTGTCAGTAGTACAATGTAGTTGAAATTTAGGAGACGTCGCTCAGGAGGTTGCTTCTTTTTAAATGATAAATATTTTCGGGTACAAATATGCCAGGGGGATAGTTATTACTAGGAAACTAAAGTCCATGGACAGACATTCCTGGGAAAATGAATCCGGGAGGACATATATTTCAAGGAAAATATGTCCTCGGACAACTATTCCTACTAAAATAAATGTGCGGACATGTCTTTCTATGAGATTTATTCCGTCTGGACAAATTATCCTGACGGACATATTTTACTGCTACAGTACTTTTAATGAAAAAGACATTATAAAATGTTTTACACGATTTATGCCTGTATTTCATATTTTATGTCTCCTTTACTGAAAGATATCCCGAATGAAACAAGTGCCTGTGATTGTACCGTATATTTACACGCTTAATTTGATTTCTATTTCTGTGCTAGCGTCATTTTTTTTTTAGGGGGGGGGGCTTTTGTGTCTGATGTCATTTTTTTCTGTGTTCTCGTTTTGGCCATGTCTTTGGACTTCGATTTTTGTAAATTTCATTCCTTTGTTCCTTCGGCATTCTACTGCCGTTGTTTGACAACGCATAACACAAGGAGTCACAGCTACATCACATGAAAATATTCAAGCTGTAATATCCTTTACCGGATGCATCATTAGTCGTGCTTCAGATAGCATGGTTCCAGTTGGGTCAAGGAGAGTGTAGTTCCAGTGAATTTTTTGTTGATTTTTTGCGTTTATTCAGCATGATTTTTTTTCATAAAAGGGGGTCCATAAGCCAGAGCCTCCCCTCTTGTTCTACCAATGCCATCTTCCTATTGTCCCTGATAAATACTGACAAAGGGAAGGCCTACTGTATACAACAGTTTTTCAGCGAGTGAATTCAGCTTCGCTTCCACATAGGTTATACATATTATAAGGATGTAAAATTGACTAAAATTTTATATAATTGTTGCAATCCTTAAATGTTCACTTAAATCTGTAAATATTGTTGTTTCCCTTAATGTACAAGTGAAGTGAAGAGCCGTTGAGCTCAATAATAAATACCTATAAGGTAAAATTAATGTAGAGTGTCCGTGAGACAAAGTTTTAAATAAATAAATAATTAGTAAGTGCACTAGATGTAAATGTGTCGCAGTTTTTGCTTTGTGTTCTATAGCGATTGCTATTAATATTAAGTTTAATTTAATGTGTAAATTTCCCTTGAAGAGGAATAAAAGAAAGATTTGATTATAAGAATTTTAAATGAGATTTGACCGGCCATCAAGCTCTATAAAGTTAGTGCTAAGTGTGGGCTGTGCCACCCACACATAACGTAATAAAGTTTTACAGTAAGTCTCTTAAAGATTAATTTGATATAAGATAAAAGCTTAAAGTAATCAAATGCTTTAGATATCAAATGCATAGCATAATAAACTTGCCTGAACACAAATAAATAAAGAGATGAAGAAATAAAGTGAAAAATACAAAGATAAATAAAGTTAAATAAATAAATAGTGAAATAAAAGTGGTGTACGTACATTGGACTCAATATATTACTACCAGATTTGAACGATCATTAAATAATTAAAATGTTATAGAAATAAATAAATAAATAAATGAGTAGATGTGTATGATAAATAAATAAAGAAAGTGAATGATATATATAGTTATAAAGTACCAACAAGTAAATTATGAAATGTATAAATGCATATTTAATTAACTGTAGTTGGACATTCTATTTGGTTTTGGAGACAACAGAGGTTAGTGACCTAGGTGGCTAAATAAGAGGCCGGCAGAAGAAATTTCGGGCAACCACCAGAGATTAGGCACGCCCAGTTTGTACAAACCAATAGAAGACGGCTACATGTATGTTGTTTGACATGTCATGAGTAGAAATATTGCTTGTCAAGTAGTCAAGGCAATCTACAACAGGGGCATGGTCACTCGGCGAAAAACACAAAATAATAACATAAATGTTGATGAGTTGAATAAATTAATTAAATTTTCAGAAATAAAAAGCCATTATAATAAGTTGTGTAATGAAGAAGAAAGCAACAGATGTATAAAAAATCAGCATGCATATTATGTCTTATATTTACAAAATGTTAGATTAAGCAAGGCAGTTTGCCAGCTTATAACATACGAAAAAAATATTGCCATTCAATTAAGAATCAATAAAAAATATATTAAAGTAAAATTTTGATAGATAAATGTTTTGAAATGAATTAAAATTGCAGGGGCAATTTTGTTCGAACAACGGAGATATGTAATGATGCTAAAATACGTGAAATATATTAAAGTAAAATTCTGATAAATAACATTTTGACATTGATTAAAATTGGATTTAAATGAGCTTTAAAATAAAAAAAAGAATAAAATAAGTATACATTAAATGTTATTACAGTCCGGAAAATAGGATAATTGATTTGTAAATAAATGAGCAATCTAGACGAATTAATTTCGCGGTTTAGAAATAAATCTTGTCTAACTATTACGTAAAAAGTCCGAGATAAAAATACCTAGAATAATAGAAATTGACAAAAATCCATTAGGATTAATTTGACATGTTTGAGAAGTAAATTATTTATCCCCTTTAGTAAGATTTCTTTGTACTTTCAAATATGAATGAATGACTGAATGAATGAATGAATATTTTATTCTCATAAACTATAAATACATAGTTACAGAGAAAAATAATACATAATAAATATATAATAATACATGTGTGAACATAAATACATAAACATATAATAACATAGAAATTATAATGAGTTAAATAATAAAGTTAACCCGGAGGACTGACTTTCACATTTATAATTTTCAAAAATTTACAAAGTTTTTCAAGTGTTACGAAATTGTGTGAGTTTAATAATTGATCAAATTTGAATGTATTGGAATATCTATGACAAAATACAGGTAAAAACTTTTTTCCTTTCGGATTTTAGTGCATCATTTTAG
>MJUU01024156.1:0-16640 GCA_002080025.1 Modiolus philippinarum
CAACAGATCTTTACTGATGAGCTTGAAATTGAACAAATTTCTGAAAACTCTATTTCAGCTTTGTACCTAGATTTTTGTCCCCCGCCTTTCGCGAAAGCGGGGGACTATAGAATTCGCCTTTCCGTCATTCCGGATGTCGTTTCCGGATGATAACTTGAGTATCCCTTGCCCGATTGAAACAAAACTTTTACAGATGGAAGGAATTGGGAAGGGAAAGAACACTGTTGATTTTGGGGTCAGTAGGTCAAAGGTCAATGTCACAAATTCTAAAAATAGAATTTATTGCGCCAAAATTTGGTCTGTGTGGAAATTTTTTTATTTTTTATCCGATTTCGATGGGATTTTTTCCATTGGATTTCTCTCAGTGAATGCTTTCGTACATATGTCAATATCTCTTACCGTTTTCAAGATAATTGGGGTCAAAGGTGTTGGTGGGGGGGAGGGGGCCAAAATTTTTTTTTTTTTTCATTGGATTTTGATGGGGTTTTTTGCAAATGCTTTCTTGTAAAAAATGCAATAAAACACTCCCCTGCACATTTTTTCCCATCTTGTACCGTTTCCCATATAAAAGGGGTCAAAGAGAGACAAAAATGACATTTTGGTTCGTGTGGGAAATTTTTATTTTTTATCCGATTTTGATGGGATTTTTTTCATTGGATTCCTCTCAATTAATGCTTTCATTATTATGCCAGCAGTTTTTTGCTATCTCTTACTGTTTTCGAGATAATTGGGGTTGAAGGTACCGAAGGGGGCCAAAAAATGCCATTTTCCTTGAATGCTTTCATGAAAAGGCCAACAAATTTTTGTTGTATCTTTCAGTTTTTGAGGATATTGCACTCAAAGCTGGCAACAGGTAAAAAAACTCCATTCATCTAACATACAACTCTAAGGCGGGGGACCTTGAGCACTGCTCTATTTTTAACATTGGACCCTATGGGAAAAGACTTTCAAAAATCTTCTCTGAAACTACTGGGCCAACTGAAACCAAATTTGGCCACAGCTGTCCTTGGTTAGTCCCTTGCAAAAAAGGTGTTTTTCAGGTCAACATGATATCCAAGATGGCCGCCAGCGGGAAACATAGTTAGCTCACCTGGCTAGTGCCAGGGTGAGCTTTTGCCATCACTTTGTCTGTGGTCCGTCCGGCGTAAACTTTTCATTCAAAGATCTTCACCTCTGAAACTACTGAGCCAATTGGCACCAAACTAGGCCACAATAGTCCTTTGGTGGTCCCTTACAAAAAGGGTGTTTTTCAGGTCCGTATGATATCCAAGATGGCCACCAGCGAGAAACATAGTAAGCTCACCTGGCTAGTGCCAGGGTGAGCTTTTGCCATCACTTTGTCCGTGGTCCGTCCGGCGTAAACTTTTCATTCAAAGATCTTCACCTCTGAAACTACTGAGCCAATTGGCACCAAACTAGGCCACAATAGTCCTTTGGTGGTCCCTTACAAAAAGGGTGTTTTTCAGGTCCGTGCGATATCCAAGATGGCCGCCAGCGAGAAACATAGTTTTAACATTGGACCCTATGAGAAAACACGTTCAAATATCTTCTTCTCTAAACTACTGAGCCAATTGGCACCAAACTTGGCCACAATAATCCTTCAGTGGTCCATTACAAAAGAAACTGTTTTTCAGGTCTGTGCGATATCCAAGATGGCCGCCAGCTGGAAACATAGTTTAAATATTGGACCCTATGGGAAAACACGTTCGAAGATCTTCTCTAAAACTACTGAGCCCATTGGATCCAGTACAAATCAGAATTCTAATTTGTTCAAGTAGAAATTAGAATTCCAATTTGTACTAGGAGGATTCTGGTTCCTACTGGGTTCCAATTTGTACTGTAACATAATTATTGTCCGAAACCAGGCAGGGGAGATAATTCGACTTTGACTTTTCGTTGATTCCCTATGTATGGGTTACCTCGTAAGCACAACTCCTCTTAAACCACTGGAAGGATTTTGATGAAACTTTGCACAAAGGAAGGACACTATATGGAGATATGCATGAAGGAATATAATTATTGTTCGAAACCAGGGAGGGGAGATAATTCGACTTTGACTATTCGTTGATTCACTATGTATGGGTTACCTCGCAAGCGCATCTCCTTTTAAGCCACTTGAATGATTTTGATGAAACTTTACACAAAGGAAAATGACTATATGTAGATGTGCATGAAGGAATATAATTATTGTGGGAAACCAGGAAGGGGAGATAATTCGACTTTGACTTTGTTGATTCCCTATGTATGGGTTACCTCGTAAGCACAAGTCCTCCTAAACCACGGGAAGGATTTTTATGAAACTTTACAAAAAGGAAGAACATTATATGGAGATGTGCATAAAAGAACATAATTATTGTCGGAAACTAGGAAGGGGAGATAATTCGACTTTGATTTTTCATTGATTCCCTATGTATGGGTAACCTCGTACGCACAACCCCTCTTAAACCCCTTGAAGGATTTTAATAATACTTTAGACAATGGAAGGACACTGTATGGAGATGTGCATGAAAGAATGTAATTAATGTACAAAACCAGGAAGGGGAGATAATTTGACTGTGACTTTCGTTGATTCCTTCTGCAATGTTTTTTTTTCAAAAAAATAATTTAAGGGGTAGATATTGTGAAATCAAACTTTTAAAGATACACACTTTTTTCATTGTAATCCTTTTGAAAAGTTGTTTTCATAGTGTTGAAATGAAATTTCTCCAATGCTTATGATATTTGTGTAAAATATCAAATAGGCTAATAAATGTGCATTTTATCTGATTTTGACAGAGTACTTTCATTGGAACCCTTGTGAAAAGTTCTTTCTTGAAGATTATATCATTGTGTTCATACTTGTATTGTGTCCACACTTATTGTGTGTCTACACCTGTTTTGTGTCCACACCAACTTTAATTTGCACTTACCATATTGATTCAGGGTTCAATGAGCGGGGGGTATATTTGGCTGCCATTCGGCGACGGCTCTTGTTATAATTTTCCTAAAACCTCTAAGACTTTTACGAAAAAATATTAACCAACAATCTTTGGTCCTCAAATACATTATGCAGCGTCACATTTCAGATGACCTTGTCCTTGCTAGCCCCAGGGCGACCCTCTGTCATCCCTTGACGTTTGGTTTCAGTTGTCCGTCTGTCATAAACATTTTATTCAAAGATTTTTTAATGACAACGTCATGCAGTGAGAAACAGACTTTGTCACAATAATCCATGGACTGTACCAAACCTGTCGAGTTTTGAAGACCGCTTCGCATGAGATTTTCCAAAATTTTCAAAGATCAAAGGAAAAAAATGAAGAGATCAAAGGGATTTGCCGCAAATTTGGAAAAGTTTCGCATGAGTCCCATGCAGATCGCGTGAGACTTGACGGGTCTCTTGTACCCTTTTAAAAAGTTTCCGACAGGTTCACAACACATCCAAGATGGCTACAAACGGGGAAAATAGTTATGAAACCCTTCTAAGTGTCCTCTGAGTCTACATGGTCATTTGTAATAATGATTCGTAAAGGTTCTGCATAACCTAGTGTATTGCCTGCTCTCTCCACTTTCATTACAATTTGGTCTATATTAAGATAAGTTTCTAAGAATTCTAAGAAATAAATGGTCTTTGAGAGTATCGGGAAATTAACCAAATTTGGATTAAAAAATTTATGAAATCTAACAATTGAAAATATTTGCTTTGACTAAAATTCATCCATAACGCATGGTTGCTCACTTGAATTAAAAAAAATTGCTTGTCTTTGAGAGTATTAGGATATTGACCAAAATTGGAATCAAGTTTTGAAATCTAAGCATTGAATTTTTTTTTAAGTAGAGATCATTCAAAAAGCATTGTTGCTAACAAGAATTAACCAAAATTGTTATACCTCAAAGTTTGGGGGGTATATAGGAATCACCCTGTCCGTCCGTCCGTCCTTCTGCCTGTCCGTCTCTCTGTCCGTCCGTCCGTCCGTCTGTCGGTCCATGTACATTGTCAGCGCATGTTCTCCTAAACCCCTGCTTGGATTTTGATGAAATGCTGCACAGTTGTACTACACCATCTGAAGATGTGCATGAAATAATATGGTTGCTTTCCAAAATTATTAAGGGGAGATAATTCGTTTTTGAATATTTTCTGGAAAAAGGGGGAGGACGTGAGCCTTGTCAGCGCATATTCTCCAAAACCACTGCTTTGATTTTGATGAAATGCTACACAGTTACTTACACCGCCTGCAGATGTGCATGAAGTTATATGGATTTTGATGAAATGTTGCACAGTTTTAGTACACCAACTGATGATGTGCATGAAATAATATGGATGCTGTCCAAAATTTTGAAGTGGAAATGATTTGTTTTTGAATATTTTCTGGAAAAGGGGGGGGGGGGTGAACCTGTCAGCGCATGTTCTCCTAAACAGGTACTTGGATATCGATGAAATGTTACACAGTTGTAGTATACCACCTGAAGATGTGCATGAAGTTATATGGTTTCTGTCTGAAATTTTGGAGGGGAGATAATTAGTCTTTGAATATTCTGGAAAAAAGGGGAGGTATATCATTGTCCATACTTGTATTGTGTACACATTTGTATTGTGTCCACAACTGTACTGTGTCCACGCACACTTAATTTTGCACTTGCCATATTGATTCAGGGTTTAATTAGCGGGGGTTATAACTGGCTGCCATTGGCAACAGCTCTAGTTTGTCTTTGAGAATTTGGAACCATCTTTGTTTCAGAATTATGTCTTGTGTGAACAAAATGGCTAAAATATTTGATTGTGTGTAAAAATTTTTAAAAAATGTAGACTTGGACAAATTCAGGAAATTTACTAAAGTTAGAACCAGAATAAAAATTCCTAAAGATTATTGCCCGTCTATAGACAATATGCAACAATTCTGCATCAAAATTTTTTTTAGTTCCAATTTTGTTTAAAAATCGTTTATATATGGACCAAAAGTGAAAATTTAGCCAAATTCATTAATGTGTAAAATAAAGGTCGAAGGTGACATAATGCTGGTATTGATGTTGGTTACTACTGAAGATGTAACTATTTACCAATTATCATCTGTCTATGGCACGCAGGTCCTGAGATATAGTGCATACAAAAACATGTGATTGAAAAAAAACTTAAATCCAACTAATAGCAAAATGCGGGAGAATATCAATTATTTTTTATGCACCCGCCAGCCAATTGTATATTTTGTGGGAAAGGGGGGAAGTTTAAAATCTTGTCCATACTTGTACTGTGTTAACACTGTGTTAACAAATGTATTGTATCCATACAAACTTAAATTTACACTTGCCATGTTGATTCAGGGTTCAGTGAAAGGCGACAGCTCTAGTTTCAAAAATAAACTTTGGATTCAATATGGAAGTTTTAATGAATATTGGGTCAAAATTTCCTCGATATTGAGTTTTGATTTCAGAAAGTTATTGAAGTTCAAAAAAGTTAAAAATTAAGATTAACCAAATGTTGACACATGATCGCAATCTGTCGTCTTCGCGACGAGGCAAGACAAAAATTGGACAGAATGGCCCTTAGATATGGTCCAAATAAAAAAAGGAGTCCAGCAGGTTTACCTTTTGTCCAAGTTGACTGCCATTGTCCAAGCTGGCTGTAACTGGGGAACATAGGTTAACACTGAACAATATGGAAACATTCAAATATCTTCTCTGAGCCCACAAGGTCAGTTGGAACCAAACTTGGCTACAGTAGTCCTTAGTTGGTCCCTAAATGCAGATGTGCATGTCATCAAGGTTAATCGATGTACAGATTAGTTAAATATTTTGTATTGAAACAAACCAGAAAATCCACTCAGATTTTCTCCTTTGAAACTACCAAGCTGTTTAGAATCAAACTGGGCACTTTGGTCTTTGGACGGTTCCCTTCATTTAAATGGCTGGTAAGCATCTTATTGCAGATGGCAGACAGCGAAGAATTAAGTCTACCCAACTATCAATGTCAGCCAAGTGATTGATACAGGTTCGTGGTGTTTCCAAGATTTATTAACTGAAAGATTTATTAACTGAAACAATGTGACATAGTTTTAAATTGATGTCACTGCTTGGGTTCTATAATATCTGGATCCACTGTCACTTGCAGCTGTAACCCTTATTAAGAGTGTTTCCATATACAATGAACAGATGCACCTCTTATTTTGGTTGCATTTTAAATGTTTTTGTGTCGCCTGCACCTAGTGCAGGATCGACACTTAGGGATCACCGTCCATCCGTCTGTATGTTTGTCTGTAAGACTCCAAAAGTTTTCAACACTATCCACAACTTCTCCTAAACCACTTGATACTTTTCAACCAAACTTGCAAGAACGTTTAGCATATACATTGTAATCTCATATTTTTAAAAGTGTTTCGAAAAAATAAAGTTCTGAATACTGAAATCTGAAATGTGATTCCAATATTCTGAAAGTCTCAAAGACCACTTATTTTTGCAATTCTACCTAGCAACCATACTTTTAGAATTGCTTCAAGTAGGACAAACAATTTCACTAATCAGACTTCCAAAATATTTGATTTCAATTTTGGTAAATTTTTATGAAAGTCTCAAAGATCACCTGTTTTTGGAGTTCTACCTAGCAATCAATTTTTTAGAATTTGTTTCAATTAGGACAAATATTCTCGCCATATATCTTTATATTCCTTTTTAGTAAAAATTTTGACTATCGATAATTTGTTTCCAAAGTACTGAGAAAAATTACAGTCAGGGTCAACATCAACTGTGTCAGACAGTGAAGTGCGGGGATGGCCATCATTTCTTATTGCACCACTTCTTGTACACCTGTTTTTGGTTTATATTTTCCTTCTTTTTCACTCTTTTATTAGACTTTGTCATTATGTTACAAACACAGGAATTCGTCAATGTGTACAGCGCAGGAGTCAGAAGTGTTCCGAGGAATACACATGCATTTTCTAAATTTTATTGAACTAAAATCTAGATTTGACCGGAAGCTGTACTTAATATTTTTTCAACAACATCTTTTATGTTTTAGTCACAATGGTCCCTAGATGGTCCCTTCCGAAAAAATATATCCGACTGGTTCATACTTTACCAAGGTGGCAGCCAGCCGGGATCATAATTTAAAATTGGACCATATGTAAACCACTGTCTTCTTTAGTCCAATTATATCAAAACTAAGTCATAATGGCCTTGGGTTGTCCCTTCCAAAAAGATGTCCTGCAGATCAGTACCTCATCCAAGATATTTGCCAGTGGAATATAGTTTAACATTACTCCCCTTTGGGTCGTTGTCTCTTTGACACATTCCCCGTTTCCCTTCTTTTTTCTATTAGACCCTATTGAAAGCATATTAAAAGTACTACTGGTCCAATTAGAACATAACTCAGTCCCAATGGTCCTTAGATAGTTCCTTTCATAAAAAGGTATCCATACCTCATACAAGATGGAGGTCAACAGGGAACATAGTTTAACTTTGGACGCCATTTAAAGAATTTGATCTCAAAAAACCACAAATCTAACTGGTACCAATATTCGATATTTTTGCCTTGCAGGTCTGCATCCTATCTATGATGGCCACCAACTGGGAAAATAACTATATTGGAAATGCCTTCCATATCGCTTTAGCGATACAGGTTCTTTAGAGCCTCTTATTATATCACTCAAACATGTTTCATTAAGAGGTATTGGACAGTTTTAGTGTGAAAAAGATAATTTTTCCTTTGGGTCCCATGTTAAGCTATGTGCTGCGCTTGAAGTCATGTTTTTATCAGATTGGAATGAATTACCACCTTTGTAATGGGCCTTCCGTACATCATTCCTGTAAAGTTTAGTTGACTTTGTGTCAGCGCTTCTGACATCACTATGCGTCCGCATTCAAATAATTCTCCTATAAATTGTTCACAGTAGTCCTTTGTTGGAGACAATAGTCTTTGCTTGGCCCCTTTAAAAAGTGTCTAACAAGTCTCTACCTTAATGGAGAACATAGTAAAATATTCAAACATCTCTGAATGGCAAATTGGGAGCAACCTCGGTCACAATAATACTTGGGTGGTTGAAAAAGTGTCTGACAAGTTTGTAATCTATCCATAATGGCCTACGGTGGAAACATTATTTAGCAATGGACCGTGCGGGAAAATCCTTTGAAACAAGTTCGTCAATTGGATTCAACTTTATAACAATGGTCCATGGAGTGCCAAATGCTGATCTAAAGTAGGAAAATATTTTAAGCATTTGACCTTAAGGAAAATATCAAAGATCAACTCTGAAACTAAATGGAGATTTTGAACTTTTGTCTTGACCGGGGGGGGGGGTCTTTTAAAACGCGTTCAGCAAATATGCACTTAATCGGGATAGTTTAACACAGGACCATATGAGGAAACCGTCGGAGAAACTACAAAACAATTTGGAACCATACCTTTTGACAATAGCCCATTGGCTGGCCCCTTTAAGATTTGTCCGTTAAGTTTGCGAACATCTTGAATTGATGCTAGCAGAGAACATTATTTAACATTTGACATTTTTCATTATGTGGAAACACTTCAAAGATATTGGCCAATAGAACCAAACTTTGTGACAATTGTCCTTGGGTGGCCACCTGTCCATTATATACTTTATCCAAGAAGGTCACCAGCATGAAACTTCTTAAGCACTGGTCCATACAAGAAAACATTCACCTCGGCTCTGAAAACACTTGGCCAAGTGTAACCAAATTTGTATACAAAAGCCCTTTGGTCGTAAACTTGAAAAGGTAATTTAATAACGGTACCAGCAGGGATATAGTTCATTAAAACGCCATACCGGAAGACACTGCAGTGCCGCCGAAACCAAATTGATGACAACGATCTATGGATGACCCCATTACATTATTGTAATTATCATGCGGGTTCTTCATCCAAGATGGCCACTAACAGTGAACATAGTTTACCAAAGTGTCGTAAGGGAAATACATTCAAACATATCTGAAACCTCAAGACCATGTGGTTAGAACTAAACTGGAATCATCAGAGGTAGCAGCTACCATGTAAACCGAACACTACCCAGTTTGGCGTACCATACAACGGGTTTAACCAACCACCTGTACCAAGTCAGGACCACTGCGTTCGACAATTTTCCCTTTTTACACCTGTCTTTTTGCCTCATGGACTTTGGCTCTTGACAGTTCTGTTCGGTAATTTTGTTATTACCCCAACTAGGTATTACTGTGATGATTTTAATGATAGTGGTTTGATATATTAATGAAAAGTTTCTACAATATAGTACAGTATGTTAAACTATGATCCTCTGTGGTCTCCATCTCGGGTAAGTTTAGTAAGATATTAAACTGAGATCTCTGATTTAAGCCGTACCGGATTTTTTACAGATTTTGGCAAGACCATCATGTCATATTTGACTCAAATTGCTTTAAATTAACATCAAACCTTTCCATTATTGCAACATTTTTGAGCCAGTGGATGTTCTACTCTACAGTGTCGGACGAAAGAGTGAGCACTGTGAACTCGCGTAGGTTTGCAAAGCAGTATAACCTGCACCGTGTAGACTGTTAAATTCTCTCCACTGCCATTTACTTCATACTGTATATTTTGTGTTTTCCGTATATATTTGATAACCACAAAATAATGCTAGAACCAGTATCGCTCACAATGCCTATGTTGATTACCAAAAATGATGTTCTTTTTCCATGTGGGTCTAATGGTAAGCTATTTTCTCCTCTGGAAGCCATGTTTTGTAAGATCCAGTTGAAATGAGTAATCAGGACTTCCATACATCATTCCAATACAGATTTATTAAATTTGCTTCTATGGTTTCAGGACAGATGATGAAAAGGGTGCTTTTCCCGTATGGTCTAATGTTTAACTACTATAGTATATATATATATTCAGCACTGGAAGCCATGTTTTTGTCAAATAACTAAATACCGAAGTTACCGTGAATTTAACTTCTGCATATGCGCATTTCGACAACTTATGTCTCTTCAGTGCAGATGAAATCTAAACGTTTGGAAGACCATAAACTCAAAGATATGTAAAAACTGATAGAGCACAAATAACCAATATGATCTAAATATAAAGCCAAAATCAGCTAAGGACAGAGCTTTGCATGAGGGAGATACTCCTTAGTTTTGAACAAAATTTACCAAAATTTAGATATTGTAAGGTTTCAAATATAATCGGCTTTCGGGTCAGCACCGAAGTACTGACTACTGGGCTGGTGAATACCCTCAAACCGATTTCATTTGGAAACATGCAATTCTAATTCAACAAAAATTTTATTAAAAACTAAGGAGTATCTCCCTCTCGCATAGTCTGTCCTTAACTGATTTTACTATTTAGGTCTTTTGGTAAGTTGTTCTCTATCAGCTTTTACATATATTTCGGTATATAGATTTCCAAATGTTTTGATTTGATTTGAACTGATGAGACATAAGTTGTCGAAATGCGCATATGCAGTAAAAATTAGCAGTAACTTCGGTAGACTGTTATTTGTCAAGTAGGAATGAAATTAGCTATCTTTGTAAAGGACCTCCCATGCATAATTCCTGTAAAATTTTGTAAAATTTGCTTCAGTGGTTTTAGAGAAGATGAATATTGGTTTTCCCATGTGGTTCAATGTTAAATGTTTAGCGCAAACGACTATAGAAGAAATGAACAATTTTTGTGAAAGACACCACAAAGGTTTGTTTGCATCTGCATCAGTGGTTTCAGAGGCGTAGATGAAAATATGATTTCCCATAGGAGCAATGTTAAACTGTGTTATGTGGTGGCAGCCATGTTTTTTGTCGGATCTCACCGAAATGACCACCTTCCATACAACATTCCAGAACTGTTAAGTTCAATTTTTTCAATAGCTTTAGAGCAGATGGTGAAAAGTGTGATTTTCCCTTTGGGTCTCATGTTAAACTATGTGCCGCACTGAAAACCATGTTTTTATCAGAACGGAGACTTGGCAATCTTTGTAAGGGACCTTTCATACATCATGGATGTAAAGTTTGGTTGAATTTGTGTCAAGAGGAGAAGATGAAAACGCAATTTTCCGAAAGGGTCCAATGGATACAATGTTAAATTATGTTCCGCGCCTCAAGTTGTGGCCATGCATTTTGTCAGATTAGAACGAAATGAGCAATCAGTATGAAAAACATTCTATACATCATTCCTGTGAAGTTTGATTTGATTTGCTTCAGTGGTTCAAAGGAGAAGATGAAAGTAAGAATTTCCGATAGTATCCAATGTTTTGTTCAAGCGGACGGTTTTTTTTTTTTCTTTTTTCGTATTTTTTGTATTTGTTCTTGTTTTGTTTTGTTTTGATTTTTTATAGCAATCTTTGCGCAGGATCTTCCCCACATCATTCCAATATAGTTTAATTAAATTTGCTTCAATAGTTTCAGAGCAGATGAATAGTTAAACTAAGATCCGTGTTTGCGGCCATGTTTTTATCGGTTCGGAACAAAATGAGCAATCTATTTTTAAGGATCTTCCAAACATCATTCCTGTAAAGTTTGGTTGAATTTACTTAAGTGGTTTCAGAGGATGAGATGAAAATGTGTAAAGTTAATAGACGACGGATTCCAAGCAATGGCAACAACTCACACTGACCCGTTGGTCCGGGTGAGTAAAAAAAAATTCTGTCCCTACAAATAAGTATAAATTTAGTGTAAGCACAAAGAGACAAAAGCAAAGAAAAACTGAGAAATAAAAAAAATGTAAAAAAATTCTGCCAAGACAAGTCAAGGTTATTGTAAGGACACATCTACAATTAATTAATAAACCAAGTCATCATTCAAAATATGAAGAACCAGTCATTCATATATGTGAAGAAGAAAGACCAAAACCTAATTGACAGACCATAAAGCAATACAGACAGACCAAAACCACTATAGACCGAGTGCGAATCGATGAGATCATTATCAGAGTCTAAACAATAGATGGGATTCCGATAAAGGAATTATTACTGTCATAAAATCAATAATGTTTTCGATAGTAATAATGACTTTTTCAACAATCATATATAATGTTTTGACTATCAGAATGATCTCGTCGATTCGCACTTGGTCGATAAAGAACTATAATACAAAAGACCAAAAACAAATAAAGTTCAAATAGTTGTGATCACCAAAAAATATTACAAATATATAAAACTTGGACGTCAACCAAACATTATCAAGGAACACTTATAAATATCTAAGTTGTTCCAGGATAAGAACAAAAATACGATGTTTGACCTCCAGTTTATCTCATATACATTTCCCCCATATTTCTCTCCTAAAGTAAAGCCATCAAGCTTTAAAAGCTAAAAATAATTAATCATCAATACCGGAATAATAATTTTTATGCTGGTCCTTTAACAATTTTTAACAAATGATTGTCAAATTTAACAATTTAAAACTTTCACTTTAAAACGTCTAATCTGAGATTCCGAATTTTGTTTTCAAGATGGCAGTCGTTTAACTTTCAATTTAATTTGGTTTTTAAAAGTTCTTGGTTTGTTTCACTTTTTAATATTCTTCTCCTTCTTCTTCACCTTCACCTTCAACGGAGTCAACACCGACTTCTTCGTAATCCTTCTCAAGGGCAGCCAAATCTTCACGGGCTTCTGAGAATTCTCCTTCTTCCATACCTTCTCCGACGTACCAGTGGACGAAAGCACGTTTGGCGTACATCAAGTCGAATTTGTGGTCAAGACGAGCCCAGGCCTCAGCAATAGCTGTGGTGTTGCTCAACATGCAGACGGCACGCTGTACTTTAGCCAAGTCACCACCTGGTACAACAGTTGGTGGTTGGTAGTTGATTCCGACTTTGAAACCAGTTGGACACCAGTCGACGAACTGGATGGTTCTCTTGGTCTTGATGGTTGCAATGGCGGCGTTGACATCCTTGGGGACAACATCTCCTCTGTACAACATGCAGCAGGCCATGTATTTTCCGTGACGTGGGTCACATTTTACCATCTGGTTGGCTGGCTCGAAGCAAGCGTTGGTGATTTCAGCAACAGACAATTGTTCATGGTAGGCCTTTTCAGCTGAGATGACTGGGGCATATGTAGCCAATGGGAAGTGAATACGTGGGTATGGTACCAAGTTGGTCTGGAACTCGGTCAAGTCGACGTTGAGGGCACCATCGAATCTGAGTGAGGCAGTGATGGAGCTGACGATCTGACCAATCAATCTGTTCAAGTTGGTGTATGTTGGTCTCTCAATGTCCAAGTTACGTCTGCAGATGTCGTAGATAGCCTCGTTGTCAACCATGAAAGCACAGTCGGAGTGTTCAAGGGTGGTGTGGGTGGTCAAGATGGAGTTGTATGGTTCAACAACGGCGGTTGAGACCTGTGGAGCTGGGTAGATGGCGAACTCCAGTTTTGATTTCTTTCCGTAATCTACGCTGAGACGTTCCATGAGGAGTGATGTGAATCCGGATCCGGTACCACCACCGAAGCTGTGGAAGATGAGGAAACCTTGGAGACCGGTACATTGGTCAGCCAATTTACGGATTCTGTCGAGGACCAAGTCGACGATTTCCTTACCAATGGTGTAGTGACCTCTGGCGTAGTTGTTAGCGGCATCTTCCTTTCCGGTGATGAGTTGTTCTGGGTGGAATAATTGACGGTATGTTCCAGTTCTGACTTCATCTGAAAAATAGTAACATAAAGCAAATTAGCCAATGAAACAATGATAAATATCCCATTATCTAGGTAAATGTGCTTCCGACAAATAACATGATATATAAAACGACATGTATGTGTTATCCTTTTGCGATTGATATTCAGTTTTTTATTGATATCGAGTGAAAGGTAGTGGTCTTACGATACAATATTTTATAAAGGTCAGTTTGAATGTAATTTGTTCACATTTTAAAAAGCAATGTATATGTCTAATGCTTTATGATGGATTTTCTTTGACTTTTTAAAGAGAAGTCATTAAGAAATGTTGTTAAACTATGACAATTAAATTTTTTCAACTCGTGTTTGCAGTTGGAGTAAACACATGTGTAATGGTCTCTTTCGTAAAATATTAGATGAGATATACGAAAAGAAAAACAGTTGCCATGTTCAGAAGTTTAACCCCCATTTCAATAGATACCTCACCATACTCCATTAAATGTAAAATCTAATAACCGATTTGTAAATTAAAATATGTTGTCTCTTGTATATTTACGGTTTAATTTGAATAAATAAGAATGTAATTTCACTATTTAATATGGAATCAATGTGTCAATAGATATATTGTGTCGTATGCATTTATTGTTTAAAGTCAATTTCTGATATGTAGTGGAACATATGCTCCGCTTCAATATTTAATAAAATTTTGGATCGAATTTCATTGTAGTTATGATTGGTGTATTGGTAAATGTATGTTGACGATCAATCAGAAGATTCCTAAACGGGGCAAAATATTTTGTTTTAAATCAATAGAATCCCGGTAACTACGGTATACACAAAATAAGTATTAAAAATTTTAAATTTGACAATAATGAAATTTAGTATTGATTTTTGAATGACGTCTAAACCCCAACTGTGCATAAAAGGACAATAAAACTGCATGCTTTTAAAAGATTTAAATTACTTTTTAAGTGTATTCTATTGACTATTGAATGGTTTTCCACTCAATTAGACAAAGGAGTGTAGATTAACTTGTCCGATCATGTTTCAAACGGAGGTTTTGAAATAATCCAATTAAACATATTAATGTGGGAATATTCTCAATCAGAATACTAAACATTAGTTTTATTTTATAATTCAAAACATGCAGTGAAAGCACAATATTAACAAAAATATGGCACAGAAAAAAACGTCACAAGCGATCCCTTAGTAAAGAGTTGAAAAAAAATTCTACATCTAGGTCCAGCATCTGATAAGTGATTTTTGGTGGTATTTTAAGGACCTAATGTGACATTCTGATATTTCATTCTAAAAAAATCCACATGAATATCAGTGCAAAAAGGGACAGATCATATTCAGTTATTGTAGCTCGTTTTGTAAAATTAATTTTACAGGGAAAAGGTACCCCCCTCATCTCCTTGGATTTCTGATAGTCTTTAATACCAGAATAAATTTTAACTTACCGACAACTGTTGGTTCCAAGTCAACAAAGACAGCTCTTGGTACGTGTTTTCCGGCCCCGGTCTCACTGAAAAAAGTGTTGAAGGAGTCATCACCACCTCCAATGGTCTTGTCTGAGGGCATCTGACCATCAGGTTGGATTCCGTGCTCCAAACAGTACAATTCCCAACAGGCATTACCGATCTGGACTCCGGCCTGTCCGACGTGGATAGAAATACATTCCCTCTGTAAAATAAAGATGTGAAATCTTAATCTTTATATGTCATTCAGCCATCGGTTGATAAACAACGTATGAAATAACTGTTACATCAAAAACTTAAAGATAGAACAAGAGAACGATGACAATATTTACAATAAAAATAATTTCATGAATAAAAAAATAATAGATGTGACAAAAAGTCATTTCAACCATTTGATTAGTTTAAAATCAAAAGTCAATACAGACTACTTTATAGTTTAATTTTAGTTTAAACTTATTTATTTTGCTCACAAAATGCAAAAGGGATTAGACACAAGTTTTACTTTATACAATCTATGCAAATTAGCAATTATATAAAAAAAATGAATTCTTATACAAATTATACAAAAAATGAAAAGTTCAAATGTATACCCGCTTAATAAATGTAATTTATAAAAAAATAACTTACCATGATGAAAGTTTTCTGATGTTTTACAAAATAAAACAAAAAGGCCTAGGCTCACGGTGACTTTAGGTGTCTTGTGAGAAGTTAGGTATGATGACGATAAATGGAGTTTTGTGCCTTTTATACCTGTCGTAAAATCAAATTAAAAACTCTCCTTTTCTATTGGCTATCTTCGCGTCAATAACTTAGAGGAGATCGGTAATTCTCGGACATTATGTTACAATAAGATGGAAAGTCTAGAGAAGTTACCACCGTCAAACTATTGTTTGCCATAGATACACTGTTTATTTGTGTCCTTGGTGATAGCAATCGGTAACGCTTATTTACCTGTTATTAAAATATTAAAACGAAACAGTAAATTTCAGAGATTAACTTTCAATAACTAAAGAAGATTATATTTGTTTAGATATCCAGGAGTCCAGACACGTTTCAAATATTTGTCAAATAATTTCAAGTTTAAAATGACATAAGATCCAGTAGGATTTATTTGTTTTATTTGAATATGGTCATTTGATATAGGAATAATATTTATTGCTACAAAGTTGGTAGATACGAGTCCTTGAAAAATAAAAATTCTGTAATAATTACTATGATCAAAATAAAGAACTTGCGAAATAAAAATCATTACTAAAAAATACGTCCTGAAAGGAGGTTCAAAGAACGATTTCCTTGACACTTTTTTTAAAATACATACGAGAAAGCAATGGACATTGGATATTGAGACAGCAGGGGACATTTGCTATTGAAAAAGCAGGGGTCATGGAATATTTAGAAAACAGGGGACATGGTATATTTAGAAAGCAGGGGACATGGAATATTGAGAAAGTAGGGGACATGGTATATTGAGAAAACAGGGGGCATGGTATATTTAGAAAGCAGGGGATATGATATATTGAGAAAGCAGGGGACATGGAATATTTAGAAAGCAGGGGGCATGGTATATTGAGAAAGCAGGGGACATGGTATATTGAGAAAGCAGGGGACATGGTATATT
>MJUU01024156.1:19945-32563 GCA_002080025.1 Modiolus philippinarum
CAAACTCCTCCTACATTTTTGGATTTAGGGATCAAATCTTTATGCAGAATTGTTGCATATAGTCTATAGATTTGCAATAAGCTTTTGGAATTTTGGTTCCGGTTCCAACTTTGGTAAATTTCCTGAAAATGTCAAAGACACATATTTTTTTTTTAATTTTGGCATATTATCTTATATTCTGACAAGTGTTTGGTAAAAAACAAAATTCTGATAACTTAGGATTCTGAAAGGCAGTCCCAATTTTGGTAAATTTCCTGAAAGTCTCAAAGACCACTTATTTTTTGGAATTCTACCTAGCAACCGTATTTAAAATGTTTGTGTACTTTAGGACGAACATTTTCATCAATTGGATTTCAAAAATATTTGATTCCAATTTTGGTAAATTTCCTGAAAGTCTCAAAGACCACTTATTTTTTGGAATTCTACTTAGCAACCATATATCCTAGAATTCTTTTAGTAACAATAATGACTATCAATAGGTAGATTTAGAAAATAATGAAAAAAATATGCCAAGGGTGTATAACAACTGTTTTCTGTGTCAAACAGGGAGTGCGGGGATAGCTGTCGTTTCCGACAACATCTAGTTTTCTTTATTTTTACGTACTTCACGAAATAATAATTTCAATCGTAATTACATTGTATTTGTTTTTATTTAATATAATCAATATTTAGTCATTGAATTTTATCCCAGATTAAGGCTTTGTAATGATCCATGTATACCATATAATCATAATCAGAGACGTTTTGTATGTCCCTGTTTTAATTAGGCTTATGTTACATACAACAGAAAATAAACTAAATAACCAGTTATGTCAAGATATTATTTGTTTTTTTTTTTGTTTTGTTTTGTTTTGTTTTGTTTTGTTTTNTTTTGTTTTTTTTTGGGGGGGGGGGTAATATTCAATTTAAAAAATATATGTATTAGTGTAAATGCAAGTGCAATGTAACGTATGGCGCAAAAGGAACATGTTTATTCATGTTTCCATATTTTAATTACTTGCAATTACACTGTCTTACTCGTATTAACACTGGTCATTTTTGCACGTTTCTGTTGGAAATGGCAAATATACATGCAAACCAGATAAAAATAGAGTATTCCCTATGATCAATATTTCTTTGTCGTTTACCCGTCAAGACTTACAGCTTAAAAATTTCTGTAATTAGATTTTGACGACCTTAATACAAATGACACAAGCTTTTCCGCCTTCGTCTCTTTACACTTAAAAACGCTCCTGTCCATTTCCACTTCATTCAGAAGAGAAATGTATCGAATTCCTTTAATATATTTTGCTTATTTTATTGGTTGGTTTTCAAATTTGTAGATATCAAAGGTTCAAATACTTTCACCAGTAACAGCATTTTATTTGATTTATACGGAAATGAACGTAAGTTGAGGGTATGAAAGACAGCAATATTTTTATGGACAAATATATTTTAGAAATCTCTAATATCAAGACAATTAGAATCAAACTTTTCAAGCAAAATACCAGTTGTGGATCCAAACTTTCTGCTAGGGGGTGGCGACCCATAATTTTTCCATAAGGGGGTGGTGTTGGGGTGGGCTGGAACATTGTTTTTAAATTCTACCTTATGATAGAATGCTGCAATTTGATTGTACCGGTGTATTTTTGACAAATCCATGACATTTCAAGGAAGTTTTCAAGTAGAGGGGTATTTTTACCTTTCACTGGGACGCTTGTAAAAAAATTAAAAACGACGTCATCTGTGCGCTTTAGATAAATTAAACAGATATATCATGCTTGGGGGGGGGGGGGATTTGTGAAAAATACCAGTCTCGAGAATACAATTTCCCTCACCCGTTGGGCTCGGGAAATATAACATCTCTCGACTGGTATTTTTCGCAAATTCCCCTCCCGAACATGATATATCTGTTCAAAATACCCTAGGATTTAAATATTTTCCAGCCTAATGGGCGCCCGGGCCACCTAGTTCCGCCACTGCATACCTCATTCTAAAATGAAAACATAGTTCAGACAATTTTAAAGGAGAAAATAAACATGATTCTAAGTTATTTTGATGACACTTCAAAATCTTTCAGATTCTGTTCATTTCCAGTGGCGGATCCAGACTTTCTGCTAAGGGGGGCACGACCAATATTTTTTTCAAAAGGGGGGGCCCGGAACCCAATTTTCTTAAAAACCCCTAGGAATTTTAAATATTTTCCGACCTAAGGGGGGCCCGGGCCCACCCGGCCCCCCTAAATCCGCCACTGATTTCAATTGTTCTTCTTTAACTGTTATAAAAGTCCATGTGTTCCCTATAAATACTGTGTACATGTGTTCCCCTGGTATTCGAAATTTAAAAAGACGGACACAGTCCGACGAAGACATACGCAACTATCATCCTCATCGATCCGTGCGCATGCGCCAATCGATAACGATTTTATCTATCAGATAATTAATATAGATTGTACAGGAAAAAAGTGAAAAAATGCCTATAAAAGTTTTGATTTAGAAAACTTCTATTGAACCCCCATATATCCTGAAAGTTTGAAATCTCAGCTTTTCTGTGGTATAAATATTTTTCATGTGGGGTTTGTCTTTCACTATTCCATTTGCGTTTAAAAGATATCACATACAAACCCATTATGGGCAGTTCAATAAGAACTGAAAATGGCTTGAACGACAACTTTATCGACAAATGACAGAATAGTGAAATAAATAAGAATTTCAACCCCCATCAATTCATATTGTACACATTTTACTCTTCACAATGATAGTAGAGCAATAATTTTTTGGATCAGGGCATCACTGTTCCATTTTAATTCAAAAATAGAGTTTTGACCATCTGAATGCAAAGAACGGCAAAAAGTTTAAGTCCGTTATCTATAGATAAAGGGTATCTCTTATTATCATATATATACCATATAATTACTTTCTAAATATTAAGAAAATGCTATTTTATTAGTATGTATGTTCACGGTATATTTATTCATTCTTTGAATTTAAATAAAAAATTGTATTTTCAATGATGGACCATTGACGATTTAAGCCTTATATTATTTAAAAATATTAAAAAAAATGCGAGACAAAATTATTATTATTTTGCTTTGTTATTGTATATGTTTGAGTTGTGTATTGCATGGCTGAATGCGTACGATGTAAGTCTCTGACCACTTTCAAGCTCATGTAAATTGTTACACATTTAAAATGTGTATATTTTATTGTGCAATTTTAAAAAAACAATATACATAAAATACAAATAAAAAAGGCATGTTGATGTTTCTCCTATGAAATCCGTTTTACTTTAATTAATTTTAACATATTTTTTAAATAATTTTAATAAAAAAATACCTTTACTTAATAAAAGTTTAAATAAAAGATGTTGTTTGCAGTTGATTCGGGCGTCATACTGGGAGTCTGAGGGTTCAGGTGATCTAGTGAAATTTAATTATAGATAAAAGATTAATTAACATATGGACATCTGTTTTTAATGTAAAATTTGTCATTAGACTGGCGTAATATAAACAACTTCAATTTATGACAATATAGTAGAAATCAACAATTAAAATGAGAAAAACAAAAATACAGAAACGTCAATATTTTATTCATTCAATAAAAAAAATGCTTCGTTTTGGTGGGACGATTTGTCTTTCATACTTTTAATTGTGGCATAAATTTGTCATTTTATCGATTTCTAATGTCATCTCAAGTTTGGGCGACAAATGGCCATTATGCATAAATGTATGATTTTTTAGTAACATATCTATGGGTTATGCTGTTAAAATATTCGAAATGTTGTGTAAATATGCATTTCATAAATTTTGTGTTTTAAATGTAAATCAGGCAAATCCCTTTTGAACTACTTCTACATGCAAAATATGTCTCAAGGGTTTGTGTTTGGTTAAATAGTTCTTAAAAATGTAGAAAAATTAAATGTTAAAGGGAAATATTATAAAAGGGTTTGTGTTTGGTTAAAATAGTTCTTAAAATGTAGAAAAATTAAATGATAAAGTAAAATATTTGAGAAGTTTATATTAGAACGAAACAAAACAATTATAATACAATAAAATAAATTTATGCAACTCTGAAATAAAATGTCTTATAAAACTTATTCTAAATTTGTGCTTGTGCATAGTAAAATAAAACACCGTTCAGTTCCATAGATGAGTTAGTTCTAGCAGAGAAATTCAGAGTGGTCTAAAGTCGAAAAAGGCATCATCCAGTCATACGTTACTCGACGGTTACTGTTGTAAAATATAATATCAATCGACCCTTGTTTGGATTGTTTGGTTTGTTATTCACATCTCATCAGGGCTCCACAAAACACTGATAATACATATATATATATTGTCTGGCAAGATCAAAATCATGCGAGATAACTCTTACTATCTTCAGATGAGGACGATAGTTGCACATGCCATATTGAAAGTACTTCTATTGCAAAAAAATGAAATACGTTGGCGGATCAAAAAGGGGGGGGGGGCTGTTCCGGGGTTTAGACCCCCCCCTTTATTTTGGACAATCATGTATTTTTAATGAATATCATGATGTTTTACTAAGAAATACCCCAGAAATTTTCGCGACTCGCTACGCTCGGCAAATTTTAATTTTACTACTAAATTGGAACCCCCTTTTCTAATTCCCATGGAGCCGCCCCCATGAAAATTTAACTTAATCCACAAAAGTAAAGGTGTTTTTACCATCTGATTCTGTCCCCGACTTTATACTTTTAGGCATGTTTATGTATATTCATTCTAAAAACATAATTTTGAATCATATGCATAAAGATATAGTGAAATAATTGATTCCATAAAAATTATACTTGTTAACTAATCATACAAAGATAAAGGTACATAGTTCTCAACATTATGTCACGTCAGTGTGAATAATCAAATCATTTTTTAACAATGTTTATCAGCTAGTACAAAAAAGGACGTTTAACTCAGCTATTGACAGACCAGGGAGACGCATACTACATATGTTGGAATTTTCAAAATATCAATGTTCAATCCTAACACTTAATATTATTTGACCAGCCGTTACAAAGAACTCTGAAAGAAAAGTTTCTTCGTTTTTAATCAGTGTATACATTCATACATTTATACAAAATCCACAGGTTCCAGGAAAATGGGGGTTCTAGGCATTGTTTTGCATTTTTTGTCAGTTTTGCCTATAAATTTTTTAAATTTATCGATAAAAAAGAAAGTTCAAACCCCCGGAACCTTTCTCTTGATCAGCCAATGATGTGGTGGACAAAGCATGCACTCCATAAATTTATGTATCACATACATGTGTGATGTAGAGACCAAAATAAATGTTAGTTCATCATCCCTGGACCAACGTTGGATGTCGTGTAAAGCTTCTCTGAAACCCAAAGGTTGTTGGAACCAATGAGAATTTCATATTTAGTGTTCTGCATTGTTCAGACTCAATGAAAGGTTGACAATAAACAAGAAAAAAACATAGGTACATGCGCTTGATTTTGAGACACATTTGCCCATAATGCCCATTTCTATAGGTTATTAATATAGGCTTTGTATAGAAATTTGCAAGTCTTGAAAATAGGGTGAAGGAGTAAAGTCAATTTCTTAAAGCTTCAGTTCAAAACTCCTTATAGGTACATGTTTTTTTTTTTAAATATAACATGAAATGGGATGTTAATGGGCAAAATATTTTACATGTTCTATGATATGGAACAAGACAGAAAAAGACAGAGGAGAACGCATATTTGACCGTATGTCTGAAATCAACGGTGGCAGTTAGTTCTAAGCTGGACCCCTTTAGTGTCCGGAAGTTAATTGTTGGGCGCCAACGTGGAATTTTTTTTTACTCTATAGTAACCCGGATAATCCAGTCGTTATATTCCACTCACTACGATCGCTTCATTCTCGAAGGAGAGAATCGGATACGGAGAAGGATTGAATTATTCGAGTTAACTCTATAGGAAACGCGTTCAAAGATCTTTACTCTGAATATGGAAAGAGAAAATGGGGTAAATATCAAGGAGACATATCCAATCTCCAGGTTAAAACGACCGAAAACAAAACATCTAGGGGTCACCGTACGGTATATTTTTTCTCAAACTTGATTGAAACTGTCCAGAATGCTTCCGACAGAAGAAATTGTCCCAATGGAAAATACACAATAGGATCTTCTGTTGAACTGGTTAAATTGCATTGGCGGATCCAAGGGGGGGGGAATCCGGGGGTTGGAACCCCTCTTTTTTTGGACAATCATGTATTTTTAATGAATATCCTGATGTTTTATTAAGAAATACTCCCAAAAATTTTCGCGTCTCGCTCCGCTCGGCGAAATATCCTTTCATTTCCAATTGCTCCGCTCGGCGAAATATCCTTTCATTTCCAATTGGAACCCCCCCCTTTTTCTAATTGCCTGGATCCGCGCCTGAATTGAATTTAGTAACAATATAGATATAAATTAAGATGGTCCCTTCAAATAGTTTGTTCTGCAGTTACGCATATGACAGTCATGAAACAACATTGTTTACAACTAAAATTCGGCAACATAATTTTAATTTTCTATTCAGTGATTCTAAGTGTCTTGGTGTATCGGAACATTCACATAAGAAATTAGGTTATATGCTCAAAAAGAAACATGCAATGTAGGAATTTCTTCTGTGGATTCACAGATACCATGAAGTGGACATATCCGAATTTTTGCAAAAGACCAAAAAAAAAAAAATAATAATAATAAAAAAATAAATAAAAAAATAAATAAATAATACAATTGTCCCTTGGACACCCCCCGTTTCCCTTCTTTTTTCCAATTCTATACTTTAATTATATTGCAACGGTCAAGCTAGTGGCAAAAGTTTAATTACAAAGAGATGTACTCGACTCCTGAAAGAGTGTTTTGGTGAAAGAAACACACTTTACGCATTGTTGTTAATTGATTGACAGCGGAACACTTGAATTGTGTTTCAATGAATAATTGATTGGCAGTAGTCATTAGGATATTTAACATTGGATTGGTTAGAATCAAATGTAAAATAATCTAAGGGAAGTCCCAAGTCAGTCGTTCTACAGTCTCTCGCGGTATGCTGTCAATCAATTGTCAACAATGTTTCTTTCAGAGTCGGCATGGGATGTTAAAGTACATCTCATTGAAATGAAACTTTTGCTACTCGCTTGACTGTTGCAATAAATATGATTTGTTATATTGAATTAAATTCGTTATCACAAATTCAGAATTCAGTATAAAGAACCATGGATGTATAATGACATTATACATCTATGAAAGAACTAATAGATCATGTAGGCTTTCATTTGTTAACAGTAGATATATAGTATCTTTGATTATCATAGTTCTACTATCGAAAGGGTTAAACTGAAGTTCGAGCTTTAGCGAGTTGGATTGAAATACTTCTACCTTTATAAAGGGTCAAGCAAATTTTACGAAGGCATTTTTTAAATATTTATTGTTTTAAATTTGGTCACCACATCACCCAATGAAAAAACCTGAAAAAGACGAATAACCAGCACCGTGAATTGCTTGTGTTGTATTCCCCATATCTTGATGATGTCGCACATATACTTTGTCTCCTTGCTGTACCGGAATTATAACATTCATTGTTCCACTTGCTCCATTTCCGTTGCCATAATTTCGTCCCACTTCATGATTGTTTTTCATCATTTGCGTGAGAATCTCGCCTTGGTCTGAAAACCAACGAATCGTCGTCGTAGCAAAGTGATAAGAGCCAGTAACAGGAACGGTAAATTCACCAGTAACACCGTCGTATCCTCCACCAATGTTAGTGATAACCTTATCAAATTCCACTGTCTGGTTTTGTCTTAAAATTGTGTGATTAGATAGGGTGGCATAAAAGGCAACATGCTGCTCCATCTCGTGAACTGAAAACAATGTAGTGACTAAAATTAAACCGGCAAACATGTTATTGTCGCATTTTTATTTATTTTGTTTACAAAATAACAGTTTAAAGATTGAATTCCAACAACTTAATTCATGGAATTTCTAGCTTTATTCATGGAATTTCCAACATAAGCCTTTCTTCCATAGTATCAAGATTTTTTCGTTTAGTACTCAGCTTAAAGTTCACCATTTTGCCAACTAAATAAAACAAATCAATCAATAAACATTATACCGAAAATTGATTTTAGCGCTTCAGATGGTAATTTTTTTTTGTCTCTTCAGTGCAGTAGACTGATTGATTGATCGATGTTTTACGCCTACTTCAACAAAGTTTCCGCTATATCGTGGCGAGAACTGTTAAGCATATTGAACAATTGTTCTTAATATTAAAAATATCAATATAAAACCATTAAGCTTTATACAAGAAAAAAAATGTGTAAAATATTGAAAACCTCCGTGCAGCAGAAATCAAGCGTCTTGAAAATTAAAAAAAAATCTAATCATGTGAATGATCTGAGAGAGAAAATACCACCTTACGGTCCTAAAAGTAAGTAAAAAATCAGGTAAGGACAGAGTTTTGTACAGGGAAACAGTCTAAAGTTTATAATTTTTCTACACTTTACACTGTGTAACTTCATACGGCAAATGATAGGTGTTTACACAGATACGGCTGAGCGTAATGGATTTTGCGTCTGTTTCCCGTATATCTATAATAACCCAAAATAGTTCAATCATATAGTTTAGAGAGTTTGGAAGTCCCGACGGATAACACTTTTTAGCTTTCACCTCGACATCAATCCTATTTCTAGCTCCTCTAATCCTAACTAGTCATCACATAATGTTTTCTAACCATCTGTATGTTTTAAAGACTGTTAAAGCCCCGCCATGAGACGGCAGCGCCATAAACAGGTCTGTCCACCCGTCTATCCGTCAGCATTTCATATGTTCGATAACTTATTTTTTTATCACAGCTGTCGACCTCGCATGATCCAAAATCTGGTCATGACTTACATCGGATGATAAAAAATCTGGTCATTACGCGTGACGAACTCTTTTGTCCAAATTATTGTATCATAAAAGCGTGACGAAAATTTTACCTAAAATTATTTATTTATCAAGCAAACAAATTAAATTACTTATTATCTACTTACTTGATACTAATATTTTATGTACATTGTATACCTTTATTTCACCTTTGCTGATTTTAGGTTTTTACTTGGATCATCCTCAAAACATATACAATAATAAAATACCGAAGTTACTGTTAATTTATTTTCTGCATATGCGCATTTCGACAATTAATGTCTCATCAGTGCAGATCAAACCAAAACATTTGGAAGTCCATTAACCGAAAAACGTGTAATTGATAAATATTTGCACGACAAAACTTGGTAGTAATGTGTCATTGTTTGATTCTGACCTTGAATGTGGAAGAAATATTTTTAACTCGTGGCCATGCTGAAACACAGGGGCCGGTAACATACGATATTGATAGACCGGGTCCCATATACCGGCCCCTGTGTGCTGAAATTATTTTCTCCCATGAAATGTGTGTAAAAATCTAAAATGGTACTTTCAAGGAAATTTCATCATAAAAGGACCAAATACTGAGAATGAGAGGATATCTTTTAAACCATGAAAATCTTCGAAGTCGAAAACAGCTATTATTTTCACTTCTGTCAAAGTTGAAATAAGGGTCGAATTCCCCTCATTGTGAATCTAGACCCTTGATAAAAAACGAGTTTTCCACATTGAGAATTTTATCTAGGGTTCGATTTTTTCTTGAGATTTCTAATTGGCAGTATTGTATCCGATACACAATACTCAATAAAACACAAGAAGGATATAGTGATATGATAAGGAAGAGCATCCACTATTCCGACTTAATTTCTTATATTCTCAAAAGCACTTTTGTTTTGGGTCATTTTAACCTGGATATGGGATGTTGTCTCCTTGACATTTACCCCATTTCCTTTCCTTTTCATACTGTAATTCTGATACATAAGCAAGAAATCTTATAGGTAGAACTATGTTTAGAGCCATAACTCTCTTTTTTAAAAATGACTTTTACGTTTGATTTAATCTTAGAGAGCTTCTACGTAAAATTGATTAAAGAGTATCGATGAAACTGGCTGTTTGAAACGCCTTAAAGATTTAAAGAGTTATTTCTCTTAACAAATGTCTGCTGGCTTAAAAGTTTTATTGGTGGGACTAAAGTAGTATTACCTTGTTGTTTCAGTGTGTATACAGTTTGAGTGAGGTTTTGTAGTTGGCGTTCGAAAGCCTGAAATCTGTCATCGTTATCATCAAGTAACAATCGCTTGCAATCATCAGACGTCACAAAGGAAACCAGACAAATTTCCACAAAAAGTAAGACTGCTATTTCATGTTTATACGCCATTATTGTTTCAATGATAGGCTAGAACATTCATACCTAGAACAAGTGAGATAGACAGGATTCTAATTTTAGTAGTGCAAACAGATAAGGATTGTATATACATTTGTACTGGAGTTCAAGTTTTAAAAAATACTTTGAATTATCGTGAAAACGTTTCTTGTGTTTAACAAACGACAATATGCTCATTGGCTGCACGATGGAAACATAACTGAATGAAAAATATATATTACGTTCTTTGTCAAAATATTTCCAGCATGCAGCATAAAACAAAAATTGTAAATTCATTCAATAACTTCTTGAAAATGGAGATAATAACAAAATTACCCAACAGAGTGGTCGAGAGCCGAAGTCCATGAGACAAAAAGACAAATCAAGTGGAAACCACCGGCAAAGTTGTCGACCGCAACGGTCCTGACTTTCTACAGGCATTTCAAAAGAAATGGTGAATTAAACCGGTTTTATGGCTAGCCAAACCTCCTCTTCAATTGCGGCAATGTCCGCCAGCAACTCAACAGCAATTGCCATTGAAAGGCCGAAAACAGTTAAAAGAAATGATCATCCCAGTATAATGTAAAGAAAGAATCCTGAATCAGAGTCCAGACCGAAACTTCAAATTTTTCCACAAGGGACTGATATCTATTAAAGAACTTTTTAATGATCGTATGAGACGGAATTTTTTTATTAATAAAGCGTTCACCTGAAATTTACCTGAAAAAGAACTACAGACATGCCAGAATTGCGCAAATCTTTTTGTGTCCGTTGAAGGTGTCATGTACATGTGTAGATTTGGTGTCAAATCGGCATATTGCAAAATAAAAAAATACAAATACATATAAAAAAAAAACGAAAGTGGGGAAAAAATTCAAATTCATATACTGTGCCAGCCCATTTCTTGATCCACTTTGAATTACCGATCAAGGCTCCACAATTATTGTCGCCGTTGATGTAAATAGTTATTTCAGTTGAAAACTTTTCATATGGTTTTCATGAATCTCGCGCAACGGACTCTGTATTTTAGTATAAAAACTTGAAATCGTCATTAATTCAGTCTTGCTATTATTGTTTATATGATATACCAAGTGTTGTAATAAATGTATTCACGGATTTTTGTGAATTACCTACACACCATTGTTGGGTGCTCGGAACCCGGGGAATGAATGACGAATTTGAAATAAATATAGACGGAAGAAATGCCATCTTTACGATACCTCAAAGCTGTGAGAATACGAAACAGGGATAAAATTCACACGGATTGACAGAATGGAAAACGTTTTTTTTTAATTTTGTTTTATTATTATTATTTTAAAAAAAATCTTTGTTTTGTTTTGTTTTTTTTCATCGGAGATCAAGAAACCTGATGAACCCCTGAACAAACTGAGGTATCATCAGGTACTCCGAAAGGGTAAGCATGATCACAGGGCCTTGTTACTAATTAGAAAATTTTACTATCCATGCATATTTTTGTATATGCATGGATAGTAAAATTTTCTAATTAGTAACAAGGCCCTGTGGCATGATGACGTTATCTGTGACGAAATCAATTGTCACAGAAGGTTCAAAAGAAGTAGTTAAGCATGGCAATTTTTGATAGAAGTTTGAAACAAAGACTTGGAAAAATAAACCGTTCAATTTCAAGAATATTGAAAATAGGGCGAACAAGCCAAGAAGTTCTGCTGTAACGTTGGTTAACATTAGCAACAACAACTCAATCCAAATCGCAGGGTCACTATTTTGAAAAGTGTAGACACACTGGAGTGATGGATGTCAAAAGTTTCAAACGATAAAAGATCATAAAAATCAGTTGAAAGGTAGCTGTTTCAATTGTTTACGAGTTGGACATAGTTCGTATGAGTTTAAAAGGAATTAATTACCTATTTATCTTAAAGGGAAAATTCGCAAAAAAATAAAAATTCAATATTTTATTCCTCATATCTTAGTTAGCACATAAATATATGTATTACTGTTCAATTGTCTTGGATAACTGTACAAGACTGAATTAATTGTGAGCAAATCCCGGTGCATCAACCGCCATATTGTCGTCTTGTCAACTTAAAAAGTCACGTGATACCTAAAGACCACAAAATACCAAAACTCGATAAGCCTGTGTAAAAACAACAAGTACATAACTCTGATCTGTCCAAATAAATATAATTTCTTTCACTAAATTCAACAATTTGTAATTTATTCAATAAAGAAATGAAAATTTGTAGCTATTTTTTCTTAATATATCATTAAATTGATAATATATCCAGAACTTTTACGAAGTTCCCGTGTTCACAATTAAATAAATAGAAAACAATGTAGAAAAATATAACAATTTAAAATTGCATTAACTCGATCATATTATAAAAGCCAATTTTATCAACT
>MJUU01024157.1:2974-15254 GCA_002080025.1 Modiolus philippinarum
AATGAATGTGACAAAATAACACCAATTAAATAAAATTTTGTCAGAATGCTCTAAAAGATGTAAAAAATGAAATTATGGAAAAAAATAGGGGTCACCGGGAAAAAGTTATCAAGCTTTTAAATGGATAAAATCAGAGAAGTCCGAAAATCTGACAGAAATACACAAACATGACCAGCAAACATCCTTAAATCATAGATATATATTTTTGAAAATTTCGCATTTAATGAAAATGTCGTTAAGGGAGTATCAAAATCAAATAATTTGTGATTAGAATGAAAATCCTTCCATTTAATTTTGAACTCTTCTAAGTGAACAACATAATCAAGAAATTATCAATTGTAAACATAAACTACGTCAAAATTTTGGCGGGGAACGGTTCTATCTAGAATCGTCCTTTATTTTTATTAGCTTATATGATTTAGAATATATGAAAATATAATTAGAAGTCGATATATTTTTGTACATGGTCTCATTTTATGTGATTAAAAGTGAGCCATGACGACGAAAAAGTGATCCATGTGTACCAATATTTTATGTTATAATTCATAAACCTAATGATATCGAAATATTTCTAAAACTGAAGGCTACAGACCTTTCCATTTTGCATACGAATATATTCCCTATCATCAAAAAGTGCATTAATCTGAAATTTAAATTGCTTAATTTTTGGTGCCAAATCTGTATGGTTTTAAGTTTTATCGCCTTGAAGAGTGACTGAATTATGCCTTTAAAAGTTTAAAATTGACATTTCTTTAACAGGAAGTTGCAAAGTGTCTTAACTTTAAGGGTCAGTATTCCTGCTGTAACTTTATAAAGGTGTCACAGATGAAAATTAAATTAAAGGCTAGTACAACAAAAACGACGGTTGATTTTTCTTGCAATTCAACATTTTAATTGGATTGTGGTGTATTTTAAGCATGCAAAGTTCCAGATCGTTTGAGCCGGTGCGATTTTCAAATTTGCCCCGACGTTTGGTTACAATGTACTACGAAAAGTACTCAGGTGGAAATTAATTCCGAAAGCAATACCACAAAATTATAACAATAAGTAAATAAAAACATGCATTGTTCGTTTCAAAAGATTATCTTAGGTGTAGACATTCTTTTAAATAGCTTTAAGAAGCATATTAGATATTTCTACTGCTTTCTGTAACTCTAAGTGTACAACATAACAAGAGATGCTATAACGTATCAAAAGTAATTATTGTGATCAAGATTAGTTCTTATTAGACTCGTGGTCAAAGAGAAAATCTCTGAATGTTTGTTTTTCGTAGGAACCATTGTTGAACTGTGATACAGCAATCAACTATCTTAGTTGGAATGCAGACTTGCTAGACACGTTTTAGAAAGATCACCAGTAGACTATTGCGATTATATATATTTTTTTATAAATGTCCTTGTGGTTTTAGAGATCTTTGCGTGAAAAGTTTGCGATGGAAGAACAACAGATCACAACCAAGTGATGGTAAAAGCTCACCCATGAAATATCTTAGAAAGTCAAGTGTGGAGATCGAGAGGATGGGGTGCAAGGGATTACATTGTAGCTTTGCATCATAAAATTAAGGGATATGAAAAAGAAAGGAAATGGAGTTAATGTCAAGGAGTATTAGTCTCAGAGAATTTGTAATTATAATCAATTTCGTTTGTTTTGGAAAACAAAAATTTTGCTTACACAACAATATAAGTAAAACATTATGAAAAATTCATGTTCATTTTTATATTTAAGACGTAAATTTTTGAGGGTTTTCTTTCATTTTCAGCTGTTTATATGCCTTAAAATGTTTGAAAATGTAATTGGAAAATGATTAAATTTTGTACATTGTATATTTAATGCAATTAAAATTTACCTTTGACCAATACAATACAATTCATGTGCAAAAATATTTAAACCTGTTTGAATCGGCGCATTTCATTTTGGCACATTTACATTTCATTTGGGAGCAAAAGTTATTTCAAATGGGCGCAAAAAAATACTTCATTTAGGCGCACTAAAAAATATTTCATTTGGGCGCATATTTATTTTACCTGTATTTTACCTGTACGATGTGAAGTATAATATCATAACAACAACAGCTTATTGAATCAAATAATCCTTAAAATAATGGTAAAATATAGCAGTGCAAATGAAAACAGTGCATCATCAGTTAGCCAGAAAAAAAAAAAAAAAAAATAGCACGGCTCCCCCGTTCCCCAACGGGAGGTTGTAGCAGGATTTTGAATATGATATTTACCACTTTGATGCCTCTTGGTAAGTCTTAAAACCCATGGTAATACTTATTTAAGGTCAAAGATCAATGCATGTATTTTATTAGCTCACCTGGCTAATGCCAAGGTGAGCTTCTGCCATCACTTTGCGTCCGTCGTCCGTCTATAGTTTTAACATTGGACCCTATGGGAAAATACATTCAAAGATCTTCTAATCTGAATTTACTGGGTCAAATGGAACCAAACTTGGCCACAATATTCCTTTGGTGGTCCCTTATAAAAAGGTGTTTTTCAGGTCCATGCGATACCCAAGAATGCCGCAAGCGGGAAACATAGTTTTAACAATGGACCCTATGGGAAAACTTGTTCAGAGATTTTCTTCTCTGAAACTACTCAGCAAATAGGCACCAAGCTTTGCCACAATAGTCCTTGGGCGATACCTTACAAAAAAGGTGTTTCAATGTTCCCGCTTTTTTCAACATGGCCACCAGCAGGGAACTTAGTTTTAACATTGGACCCTATGGAAAACTCGTTCAAAGATCTCCTTTTGAAACTGTTGAGCCAGTAATATGAAAACTTGGCCACAATATTCCTTGGGTGGTACCCTTCTAAAAAGGTGTTTTCTACTGAGCCAATGGAACCAAAGTTATTTCAAATGGGCGCAAAAAATACTTCATTCGGGAGCACTAAATATCTTTCATTTGGTTTGAATGGATTAACCAAGTGATATCGAATGCTTATGAAAACTGAAGCTCCCAAGCCTTTACGTGTCATATTTTTAAAATAAACAAAAATCAAAAACAAAACCTAAATACATGTATTTTCATGGCATTTATCATTGTACTGTTGAAACAAATTTGAATTGTCTATTTAATTTGAAATCACTTGACCAGATAAGTTTTCGTTGTACAACATATCTACTTTTTAAAACTTAGATCAAAATTTAAAAAAAATGTAAGGATAGGTTTGAAGATTTCCTTTAATACTTAAAAAAAATTAACGTGTGTACTTATCTTATACATTCGTGTTCATTGTAGGTGCTTACAAGTAATAACTTTACCAAACTTTACTCTATGTTTACACAAATTTATTTAAAGTAAATTTCGAAATTCCTCTAACCAATTTACGATGGATCCAGTAAATAAACCATAGCATGGATTTTTTCTTATAAAACATTATAATTTCTAGGTCATGATATAAGCATAAGGAG
This sequence comes from Modiolus philippinarum, assembly GCA_002080025.1. NCBI lineage: Eukaryota > Metazoa > Mollusca > Bivalvia > Mytilida > Modiolidae > Modiolus > Modiolus philippinarum. Next base: position 6,389 of record MJUU01024157.1, read on the forward strand.
ACTCGATGAGTGATATTTGACCAAGGCTGAGGATGAATATGATCTTGTAATCATACCCTTTCCGAATTCGTGTAATCACAATGACGAAAAGCATGCAACACCCTTCCGAAGTATTTGTGACCGATGATTTATCAACCCACTTAGTCAAGTTTTGTTGAGATTTGAAATTATTCTCATTATTTCAGGTTAAATCAAATGAGTAATATTTAAGATAAGTTAGTATATAAAATTTACTTACCATAGCCTTTGTTAAACCATTTGTTCAGAGTTTTGCCATAATTGTTGTAATTGTTAGCCGACACGATGTGCACTGCAAGTATTTTGAAATAAAATTTTATGGTCAGTTCTTTCAATATTAACTTTTGTGAAAATAAAATAAACAAAGATATCAAAATAAAGGGAAAATTATATTAAAACGACAAATGAAAAAAATACCACGCATACACTGTAATCAATAAAACAGAAAGGCAATTCAACAAATTACAGGTAAAGCATACACAAATGTATACACACGCATGCTTAAAGGTGATTCTGATGTAAGAAAATGAAAGAGATACGAAAGGGGTTTGAAAATCTTGTGATATGACAAGGAGAGTTCCTGATAAATTACAATTTGTAAAGGTTTCAGACAAAAACTGGGATTATGACGTTCAAAGTTTTGTTTGAAATGTAATATATTTTTGTATAAAATTGTAACTTCCGGGAACTATTCATGTCTCCGAAAGTTTCAAAATTGAATGAAATTTACAGGTTCAATAGTAACATCGGCTGACCAGCCATGACGCTCAGCTGTATGAATACATCTTTAATGTTAGAAACTTGGACTTTGAATTTCATTTTAATGAAGCGTAAGGACATGAAAAGCGGATATTAGGTGAAGCAATCAATATCTATTAATATGTTCATAAAGTGAAAACAAGGCATGCAGATAATATAAGTTCTGCAGATAATGTATATGTTTAACATAGCACCCTATGGGAAATGTATTCAAATATCTTCTCCTCTGACACATTGGGCCATATTGCATTGAGATCTATGAACATACTAAAAAAGGATTACACCACAAGATCCCGTTCATTACCATATTTAATCCACTAGAGATAGTTAAATTTTTAAATTTTAAGTGCGAGGCTTGCCGAGCATCTTAAAATGTTTTAATTTAACTATCGAGAGTGGATAAAATATGGTAATCGGGATTAAGTGGTGTAATCTTTTTCTGTAATGATAAATGATAAACACCCAGAATTGTATTCCGAATATATTTGGCGGGAAATGGCAAAGGGCTTTATTCAACATACGTTGAATATGAAAATTTATCTAACGGGTCAGAACCGGTTTAAAATGCACATATCATTAGAAAATTTTTTTTAAATACTCCCCCCCCCCCCGCAAAAGACACAAATAGAAAATAATAAAATAAAAAAATTGGAATGCCATCAGACGCACTATAACTCCCGCAAAAACGTTAACTGTTGTGTATTAATGCATCCCGCACAAAATGGATACATGCTTACGTGTAAATAAAATAATTTTAATAAAAAAAATTCTTTACAATGTTTTGAAAACAGTAAGCTAAATTCCTAATTCTTACATGCGTACCTAAATTCTATGTGTCCAAACCTGGTGTAAAACAAAAAAGAAATACAGCTTCATAAAACAAAAACTAGAAAGCGGATTTCGGAACACCACAAAAAGACTTTTGCAAAACACCACAAGAGCAGCAAAACATAGACAGCGAGTTGTGGCGTATATCCTATATGAATTTGTCTAATTTATTTCATAAATTTATATTTAAGGTAGATCGACACTAATACACAGCGCATTCGATTTGCGCATTTGCGAAACACAATTCGGTTCCTTATTTGGCCTTTTCATTGTGACGTAATAATAGAGTGTCATACACATTCCCGAGAATTAGCTCCCTTTTCCCGTAAATATCGTCTATTTCGTTAACTATTAGTAAATGAAATATCTCTCTTAATCAAACGGTAACATATATATTTTTAAGCTCAACATATAGATGAAATGTATATCTCTAAAATACTCCTAAAAAATAAAAAATATTTATCTGATATTTATTTCATATGAAAGCTAAATAATAATATTTTATGAAAGGATATGTTCTCACAGTTCCCTAATATGTTCTTTGTAAATAATGCTGAAAAAACTGAATTTGGCCTGATTTTCTAAGCCTGATAACAGAAAAAGATGATCGGTGACATATCATTTTTATAATATTTTTTGAACAAATGGACTAAGGCCTACAAAATATCTTAAAATTATGTCTGATATTTTTATTAGGATCGAACTACCTTAATATATTTCACGTCACAATGGTCATTCATATTATGTTTTAAATCTAAAATGGCGTTTATTCTTTTACGAAAGATTTTTTTTCAAGAAAGTCTATCATTAAATGCATATCATATATTTGGTCGTCCTTTTTCTACAAAAGAAAAATTCTTAATATAAATCATAACAAAAATAGCTGTATTTTTACATAATAATTTAAAAATATTTATGATAAAGATTTCAACTACGTCAAATATTTTCTTGAGTATTGAACATGTTATTTGTACGGTATACTTAAGCAATAACAGTGCTTTATTTGAATACCCGAGGGCGTCAATCGTAGATTTGAGGGTCAAAATGTAGTTTACAGGCGACGCGTAGCGGAGCCTGTAAACGGTTATTTTGACCGTCAAATCAAGATTGACGACCTCGGGTATTCAAATAATGTACTGTTATTGCTATTGTAATGCAATTAAAAACCATTAATCGGTTTCATATTCTTTTTTGAACTTGTGTATTTGTAACCATACAAGGAACCAGACTTAACAGGGAACCTACAATGTGCCAGGTATGTAGATGGTGGAATTGACGGTCAGTTCTAACCAATCAAAACTTTCGTTATATAAATGTTGCATTGCAATTGTTATTGGCATGTTTTAATTTTGTAGGTTGGATCCAATTGCCTTTCCCTTGCTAACGGGCTGTAAACAGTCAAAGAACATAGTCTTAACCATTTTTAGGGAAAATGTTCTTTTATTAAATCATGAAAATGTAAACATAACCATGTTACAAACTGGTATACCAAGGTGCTTATTGATCTAGTCAGCAAGTGCTTAAAGTGATTGAAAATCTGCTGATGTTCTCGAGACTTTCTTGGCGTTAACTTCAAAAGTTTCAAATAGATTCATGAATGTACGTAGGTCACGGCAATTTTAACTTAACTTTTACGTATTTTTGCAGTTTATTTGAATTTTCTTCGTAGTTAATCTTAATTTTTGGCCAAAGCGCCGTAACTCCAAATGATTTTGAACCAGTTTTTCCTTAGCTCTAAATAGAACTGGTAAATTCTAAGGAAAAATACCGGAAGTGGAAAAATTGCACGATCCTAATAAAATTTTTTAATAATGCTAATTTATCCTTAAAGTACATTTTGGGGGATTTAAAGTTCAATATCTTATTATTTAAGCAGATAACTACTTTATTGCACCGATATATTCATTGAATGCGAACATTCATTTTTTCGTTGGAGTACCTAGACTGTATCTAAGTTTTTTGGATAAAAGAAATAAAGAAAAAAAAAGAAAAATGGAAATTTTACGGAAAAAGAACAACAGCTCATAAATTGATTATCCGATCTTCTTCAAAATCGCCGGGTAGGTAGAAATTGTAAAGTAGATCATCTAAAAAAATGCTCCAAATACATTGTGACAGAAAAAAGGCAACTAATCCCTTTGGGGTTTTCCTTCTGTTTACTTGTGTTAACAACTGTCAAATATTCGATTCAAAAATAAAGGATTATTGCTTTGATTTGAAAGAGAAGGGTTCGGCTTCTCATTCAAAACACTAGTAAACAGATTAAACAATACTCTGTGTCATTTTATTTTTTTTTTAAAAATAACAACTAATAACTGAAGATTCATAGCAATAGTATTTTAAAAAGAACTCACCCCAGCAAACAGAAAAGAGCAACACTAATGATAAGTTAACTCGTCCCATGATTGCAAACTTGGCTTTTGAAAGCCTCAAGCCGTGTGCGCAATTATTGCATTTTATCCGTTATTTATACCAAGAAACAAATCTTGCATACAATATTTTTTTTTAAAAACGTACTAATGATATTTCATCCTTATTTGATTTTACACATATTATTCAAACTGTGTGAAAAATTACCTTATGGAATGTAATCATGTAAGCAAAATTGGCAACAGTTTTCTTTCCTAAAATCGGATGAAAATCACAGAATAAAATTCAAAAAACTATTTTTGGATATCAAAGAATTTCCTTGTATTTAACCAGGATTAAGCTGTTGCAGAAAACACCGTAAAAATTTGACGCGCTCTCTACGTTTTAGGTTCTCTAGTAATCTAAAAATGATTAATTGTTTAACACGTACGAATTATTGTAAATGACAATAATTGAGCAATACACGTTTGCTGTTCTACTGAAAACGTACACTGATTCAATTGCTTTACACTGTACTTATTTCATAATCAGCGTAAATGTTTCTTATTAATTTAATTTCTGGAATTTCTGTAGTGTCGCAAGGTATAAATGCTGATCTTTGTAACACCTTGTATGTCTTCCAATCTATAAAAAAATGAATGTTTTAGTCTAAAAAATATTCGCAAAAATGTGTGAATGATAAAGAAAAGAGACACTTAAGACTTAAATGGTAATATATAAATTTATACTTTTTAAACTTTACATTTTTTCTTGATTTTAGTGAAAATTACAGATTTAATGTTCATATTGCATTTGCTGATATATCATTAGTTAGGATAAAGTTTTGTAAAATTGTGAATTCGTAATTTTTTTCGGGTGACATGTAATTTTTTTTCTCTGTTTAGCTTTAGTCCTTCTGCCTTTATTATAATTGTAAGTTATTTCAGGATTTAGAGTTTTGTTCCTCAAAATAAAATGCATGTAATAATCGACCTATTCCAGAACTATAATATCTCTGTTCTCTCTCAGCATTGTCATATTTCGGTTTATGGATTTCCAAATGTTTTGATTTTATCTGTACTGAAGAGACATAAGTTGTCGAAATGCGCAGAATGCAGAATGAAAATTCACGGTAACTTCGGTATTTTGTTATCTCACAATTTTGTAATTTTTATTGTTATTTGGTGTTCTTGTTTTTGTTTACGGGGAGCAGATACGTTTTTTTTTCTCCTTATTATTTCGTTTGCTTGACTGAAATTAGTTACATACGATCTTGTTCGCTCGTTTTATTATTTCGTTCCCATGAAATATTCTTTGGTGCTATCCAGATTATATGTTGTGGGGATAATATATAAGCCGATGGGACGCCTCAAAATCCATTTTAAGAAGAAACTTACGTATTTCTGGAGTATACCTCTTTTGGAAAACAGTTTCGTTCCTATTTATTGTACATTTCTGAAATAGATATTAAGGTATATAAGGTTCTACTTGCAACTCTCAGAATAAAAGTAATCTTCATTCCTATTTATGCAGTTTCAAGTAATAAAAAATTTAATAATAAAGAAAAAAAACAACAAACATACAAAAAGAAGCAATTGAACAAGGCTTAAACATTATAGTTGTTCTTCATCTTGAAGTCATCATCAGGCTTTCATTGCAGGTTTTCAAGTTTTATAACCGATTACTAAATACCGAAGTTACTGTAAATTTAAATTCTGCATATGCGCATTTCGACAACTTATGTCTCTTCAGTGCAGATAAAATCTAAATGTTTGGAAGACCATAAACTCAAAGATGTCGATATGAATATTTGATATCTAAATATGGAGTTACTCGCAAAAAGCTTATTAATAAGGGCATTTTTATCTTCGTTTTTACGGAAATGTGTTAAAAAATGCTAGAAACTGATTAAAATCAAGAAAAGCTGTAGTTACTTACATTTTTACGTAATAGGGGGTATTGACAAGATCCTCTGCTTGTCCTCTGCATTTTCCCCTCCTTTCAAGATTGTGGTCATGGAGTTAGTAGTCTACCTGTATTGGGTTTTATTCGTATGTTTATTATACTATAGGGAAACAAGAAAGATAAAGGGGAGGTTTGGGTACCCATAAACCGGTTTAACCCTACCGCTAGCTAGTGCCGGTACCAAGTCGGGCTGTCCCGAGTTCCTATCGTTGTTTACGTTTGTCTTATTTGTGTTTTTTCTGTTTAGTTCCGTGCAGATTATGGCATGTGATTATAATTTTCGGCCATTGTATATGTGTCCTATTGTCTGTTTTATTTCATCTTTCAACAAGAGCTTTATAATACCCCATAGTAAGTTTAATACGGCCTCTAGTATCGGTTAAGGTGGAATTTACTGCTAAATGCAACAATAAACCCATGTTGCCAATGAGTGCGGGATCGTTAGCAAACATGAAATTGAATGGCAAACCGTTCCAATATAATTAAATTTAGATCTTCCATTTTTGTTTCTTCTTGTCACTGCATGGAAGATCTAACAATACCCCATTTTACTTGCTGTTTCGATAGTGAGAAACATCGGTCGGTTATCTCCCTGTATATAGTTAAAGAGTAGATAATTTTTATTTAAATATCAAAATGCTGATTAAAATTATCTCCACTTTGAACCATACAAAACTACAGGGAGATAACCAAGGTTTATCATTCACAAAGCTTAATGTCCTTAAAAATCATGAAAAAGAGTGAGAGATGTTGTCAGACGTTCCATACAGTGACTGTAAGGAGCGATTGGAAGATCTAATTTTCAACTCAATTGCAAAGTGTCCTTACAATCGCTGACTTCCATTGCCTGACTAAAAGACTCAAAGAAGACATATTGCCCTGTTTTACTTTTTTTTTTCTCAGCGACCGCTCCTGACATGTGTTGCTTCAATGACATATTTTAGCTGCGATCGATGTTGCTCAACTTTTTTGTCAAGAATACCGCTTAAGTGCACGCTAGGGGCCTTCTTGATGAATTTTGTTCACCTCTGGTTGAAGACCCTCAGGCGACATCAAGATGTAGACAGGAATTAAAGCTCTGTCCTTGATAAACTTGAGTTTTCTATGTATCGTGTGGGTTTTTGTCACATGTACATTCACTCCATATCCTTTCATTTTTTCTAATCACAACATTTAAACAACCACCAGGAACTTATCGAGTCAAAGTATGATCGGCATGTCAACTTATCAAATGGGATTATATTAAAACTGCCGAACAGAGTTGTCGAGAGCGAAGTCCATGAGACAAAAAGACAAATCAGGTGGAAACCACCGGAACAATTTTCGACCGCAATGGTCCTGACTTGATACAGGCAGTGGGTTAAACCAGTTTTATGGCGCGCAAAATATCAACTTATCAAATATTTTAATATGATGTCAACATACAATGTAGAATTAGATCGACTAAGGTACTGAACCTGTACACAAAGTATGGCACTTCTGTTTGACTTAACTTTCCTAGTAAAAACCAAAGCGACGAATATCTAAGCTTAAACCATTTAAAGAAAAAAATGTTTATAGTTTGAGAATGGCATCATCGTTTAAGAGTCTCAGAATAAGGCAACGTAATAAGGCCTTGAGTTTTTCTGTTGAAACGAGGACGGCATCTTTATGTAACCTTCAACGCAATTCAGATTTTAAAATGGTTCCAAAATATGGTGCCCGTGGAACAAATGCACCAAATACGATTGTGTGAATACAAGCAACGAGTCTTGCAGATACAATTTAATCGTTTCCACTACAGAAAACACTTGTATGTTGCATTAGTATTGTTCTGCGCAATTCATTAAAATTGCATTTAGTCGGCGATTATTTTAAAAGATGCATTCATGCAAATGCATAAATGCAGACTACAATATCTTCGGCTCAAATTATTTATCAAAATTAATCATGAAACTAACATATGTGTGCGTAACGTGATACTTTTTGATAATCCCATTCCATACGGAGTTTATATTATTTTTTGGGGGTTTTTGCCATTCTTTTACGTTGCTCTTCTAGCATTGTGCATACACTTAAGGGACACAAATTTTGAAAATGATTACCAATGGATACAAAATATTTGGAGAAGCGAATTTCAAATTATGTTTTATTCATCGGCAATTACTACTTATCGATACATTGTCATATATTTTGGAAAAAAAGTTGGAACATGCATTTAAAATTCTTATTGACAACATTTCGGATATTGGTCCAAATTACACAATTCATCGATAAATAATTATTTATAATGTGTAACTGTGTTTGATTGTGTTCCTTTCCTTAATGGTATATGCAGCACTTTAAGGTGGTAGACCTGTGGTATGGGGGGGGGGATAACTTTTTTCACTTTCATATTATTTAAATAAATAACGGGCACCATTGCAATAGGTATAATTCAATTTTCGAACCTGTTATATTTTTTTTCACACAGAATAGAAATATTCATTTTTTTTAATGAAATTAAGCAAATCTTATTCATTCATTTATAATGAGTGTATTGACTCGACATTTTATGTAAGTCAGATTTCTTACATGGGAGATAATTCAAAGCAAAGATTCAGCAAATTTTACATACTTTTTTAATTAAAATTCGGAAAATGGAAAGGTAGATTTCTGTAATATTTTGATATGTCCTACATATAATTATTTTCTTTCTAATCACAGGTTTTGTTGAAAATTACACAACTTAGTTTTTTACAAGAGGTGTTTAATGGTGAACAAAATACAATATTCAGTCTATACTGTTAGGAACACCCTTAAAAATAATTTAAAACTATCAAATTTTATTACCATTCTTCATGCTTACTTTCACACTAATTCCTGCTAAAAATTGCTTTTGGAATTTTTTTTCAAAGACAATTAAGAAATAGATTATTGCAAGTAGTTGATATGGCAAAAAGCCGTAGGTTTTCAAAAATCGTTTTTT